>PYHW01010784.1:1248162-1286798 GCA_013186435.1 Turdus rufiventris | reverse complement strand
CCTTCCCTTCCCTTCCCTTCCCGGAACCTTCCCGGAACCTTCCCGGAACCTTCCCGGAACCTTCCCGGAACCTTCCCTTCCCTTCCCTCTGGGCTGGATATCACAGTAGCCTTTTGGGTCTCTCATCACTCCTCTTATTCATGGTAGTCTTGTCCTTTTGGTAATTCTTTCTTTTTTTCAAACCACCTGATCTTGTCCCAGAGGTGATGCTTATAAGAGAACTATAGGGCCTGGCAGTAAGAGCAAACATGAGGCATCAGGGGAGGGACTCTGTGCATTTCAGAATTTGTTGCTGAATTTGTTCAGAATTTGTTCTTCAGGAAACTATATGTATCTGAGAAAAAAACTTATTCTGGACCAAGACATGCAGTTACTCTTGCACAATTCTCCTATTATGAAAATGGATAGCTGAATAATTCTGATATAAACAAAAATTTCAAAAATCTCACATTTCTAACCTCTCTTTCACCCTTTACATGGTCATCTCCCAGAACTCAGGACAGGGATTAATTTCCATTTCAGAGTATGGAAAAAGTAAGCCCACATATTACAGTGGTTTTTCTGTGCTCATTCATCTTGCTGACTTTCATCTTGAAAGGCTACAGGATTAACTGAGAACATTTATTTTTATTTTTTTCCTACTGAGGTGATGGAGGCAGCAGCCTTAGTAGAAACAAATTCTTTTCCATCAGAAGGAGAAAGGTTCATAACACAGCTCTGTTTATCATCCTCCAAAATAGGAAATACTGCAGCTGCTTGGTCTGCCACTTTGAAATGCTCAGAACCAGTCATGCTTTGTCATTGCAACACCCACCATTATCTGCTAGACCAGGAAAGTATTTCAGTGCTCTCATGATAAATATTTTGGTTATGAGTACTGTTCATTTTGCCCTGTATGATGTAATTTAGTTCCCTTAAACATCCATAAATTGTCAGGTACTCCAGATATCTATCAGCATCCTACCTGTTTATAGAAATGTTTGCGGAATTGTTTTCCTAAATTCAATATACATCGTTTTATGAAACACTGCAATAAGCTCTGTTTAGAGATGTGCAGATATAAACAGGTGAAAAGACAGAAAGTAAATGTAAGGAAGATTCTATCTTACAGTGCAAGAAAAGATAGAGGTGACTTTCCATCACCCACTGATCAATCCTTATTGTATTGCAAATGCGGAGTGGTTTTGTTCAGCTGTACGAGCAATGAGCTGGTTACTCAACCCAACAAAAGGCTGAGCAAACCTAAGGAGGGAACAGTGCCTTTTCCAGGCAGAAATACTTGACAGGACTGGCCTTGCCTTGTCTCAGAGAAACTGTGATTGATGTTAGAATAACCCCACAAAACCCACAGCATCATTCCACACTTCCAGTAGCTCCTAGGAAATAAGCTTTCCCATTCTACTCAAGAATGAGGCAGAAATGATGGTTCTCAGGCTCATGGGACAAAAGAATTCACCCAAGGGCTCCATAACTTAACTTTACTGCTAAATGTGTTCATGTTTGGATGGTATTTAGAGGACATTCTCATGAGAAGAAATTGTGAGTCCTTCAGTGCTGGATTATCACACATTGACCTGGGTGGGATCTCGCCTTTGACAATGAGTGTCAACTTGCAAGTGGGCAAAGCCCTGGCATCGCACCCTCACCTGCCACTGAAGCTTGGTGTAGGTGATTTCTAGCTTCAGATGTCTTAATTTAAAAATGCTTGAACAGAAATGAGGCATGGTTCAGAGAGATACGAGTGCTGATTTTAAGTATGGCTACATAAATAAATAATTACCAGAACAACAGGAAAAAAAAAAAAAAAAAAGGAAAGAGTATGTATTTTGAAAGAAGATTTCATTATAAGGTAGAATATAAATTTCAATATAGTTTTTTTGTAAAAATGTGTTTACTGCAGTGTTTCTTAGCTTAATAGTAATTCTTGGATATACCTGGCTGAAAACTTATAATGGAAAACATTTTGAAAGAGAAAAAACTTGAGGCTGGGTCCATCATTGTTACATTTCCACAATTCTTCAGGCAACCCAATCCAGCACATCATCTGCTCCTCTTCTCCACTACAACCCTGATGATTAAATAGAAGCAGATAAGGAAAAAAAACATCTCAAATAATTGTGAAAAAGAGGCGGTGTAATTCTTGAGAATTGCTCAGACACTAACAGCAGTACACAAGACTAGATTTGGGAGCTGGATAAATCGCCAGCTTCCAAGTGATGTCTCACTCCTGCAGTAAAATAGCTGCATACTTGAAGAAAAGGATTGAGAAGTGATTTTTCCCTTGAACTAAGAGAACTACTCAAGGAATAAGAAGATCAGCAGAACAAAGAATTCCATGAATCACAACTTCCTCTGCTTTATTTTCCTTTTTCCATTTATAGAGCGAAATCATCAAGCATGTAGATAGCTTATCTATGTAATGTTTCATTTCATAGGGTTTCTGAGAGAAGGCAATAGAGGAAAAATACAATAATCATATCTTGCCTGTCATATCACAATCACATTGTAACCTGGAAGATTTAGAAAGGGGAGCAAAACCTGGAATGTTTAGAAAATGGTAATGCATGGATGTGTACGTACAAAAGAAACCCTTGGCTAAGAAGTGATCTTGTTCACTTTTCTTCGTTATAATGTGTGCAGACAAGGGGATTTCTAAGTAAAGCAGCAGCAGCAATCCTCACTCCCCCAGTTGCCACAAGTGTTTCCAGCCATTTGCACAGTAGGAATTTCTTCTGGATTTTCTGACCTCCCCATGGAGCTCATCAGATGGATTTCCCTCATTTTACATAGCTTTGTTTTAGCCCTACGTGCTGTGTTCTTGTCAGTACTGGCACACAGCAGCAGCTTAGACTATAATAAGGTGTTAGTTTCTGCTTGTTTCTATCTGCTGAAGTCATTGGTGGGGATAATTACTGTGTTCCTTTCTCTGTCCCCCTTTCCTTTTGAAACCCATTGTTCCAGCTTCTGGCAATGAAGGAAGGAAACATTCCGAATTGCCAGCATCACCTCCATTTTGCTGTTGTACTGCTCTGGCTCTGTTTTCAGCAGCTGCTTGTTGCATCTCTCAGCTGCCCAGGGAAGATGTTGGAGGGCAGAGGGAGGGATTTGGGAGCCACAGGAACTTTCTCTGAAGAGGCAGAACTTGTTGGGTCATTTGGCCCCATTTTGTAGGGAAGTCTTGCTGTTTCCAGTAACTTGTGTTTCACACTGTTCTGCAACTTTATACCTCAAACCTTGCACCTTCCTCAGGAAAACACTGGTTAGATCATTTGAGTTGTCCTAATTTCTCTAGTCAAGGCTTTAGGAAGAAAGAGAAAACCACCATCAGCTGACTCAGTCAATGAATCCCATTTTGACATGATAGCCCTCTTTGCTTTGAATCACACTCCTACTCCTTACTTTCCCCCTTCCTTACTTATATATTTCTTGCGTTTTTCTCTTTCAGTATAGTACCAGAAAGTTAAAAAAAAAAAGTTTTTAAAAGCACAGTATTAAAAAGATCAGATACAGAAGTCACATCTGACATGAAATATGAAATCATCACTATCCTGAAGTCAGCTGTCTTTCTCTTGAAACAGTGGGCTCTGGAAAAAGCCCTCAAGCCCAATATTACTTTTAACTTTTTTTAATCCCCACTTGGTTTAGCACTGATCTGACAAAATGTTCTGCTGGTACTGAACTCAGTATTATTGAATGATTGATTGGCAGATTTCTCCTGTCTGAGATAGTGTGGCTTCTGCTCAGCTTGTGTGCCTTCAACTGAAAAAGGACCAATGAATTTAAAGATGCTTTGCTCTCCAAAGAGCCTCTTTATTACCCTGCAGCTCTTCTGACACTTCAGAAAAAGAAAGTCAAATTTCCCCACTGCCTTTTCACTATTTGGGATGATTGTTTTGTTGCATTTTGGCTGCATGAAGGATTGCAGTTCAAAAGTAGCACCAACTCTGTTAAAAAGCAGCTGTTAATCTACAGCTTTGGGCACTGGTGTCCCAGAGCACAAAAATGGGGAAGGTTGGGGCAGCAATGGGAGTGAAGTTGGGTTGGAGATAGTTCTTTTACACCTCAGATCCTCCGTGATTTGGCAGTGGAACCAAAGGAATGTGTGATTTACCCCAACCTCAAAAACAGCTTCATTTATGACAACTGGATCTGAATTGAACTTTGCTGTGGGCTTGGGCTAAAATCTTGTTCTAGTTTCATCTCTTTTCTTCCACATAAACTATAATGACCCCAAAGACATGAGACAAGATGATCACCTATGGCACTTTAGAAGATCTACTTCCTTTCTTCAGGAAGAATCATGGAAATAGATTCTTGAGATCCAGAGAGACTTCCTGAAGTCCCTTTCCATGGAGAGCCATGCCAAATGACAGCTGCTGCATTTTGCCAGAAAGTTTAATAGATTTAGCAATGAAGCACATATGAAGAGTTGGGAACTGAGCTTTTCTGGATTCAATCTAATGCAGGCCCTTCTTTATGACTTAGACCATTAAGCTTCTGTGTATAGCCTCCAGAAGCAAAGTGTGCTTAAAAGAAGTTTTTCAGTTCTGAGATCTTTAATTTATGACTAGCACCTCTCATCTCATAAGCTACCAGCTACTATTTAAATGTACTTTAAGTAAATATATATTCCACTCATGTGTATTCAAATTCTGCTAACACAGAGCTACTGTCACAGTGGTTAGTTCATCCATTATTTACATTAATGACAATAAAAAATATTATTCTTCAGCTTCAGCATAGCCTGTATTTAAGTATTTTTAAAAGGTTGCCAAATGTTAACCCTTACACAACTCCAAGTCTAGAAAATGTTATCATACCTCTGAAGAGTGCAAATGCCAAATATAGTCATTTCTTCAGAAGTTTCTCACTGAGATTTCTAATGCTTTCTATCTTGCTGTCCTTCCTGATAACCATTATATTTTATTGACTTTCAAGAAGCAATGAAAGACGGGAGGTAGAAAATACAAACCAATGTTGTTTATGTGTGGCAGGATAAAAGGAAAATCCAAGTGAGGCAAACGACTGCTAAACTGGAGCTTGGCAAGCAGCAGAGGATTGGTGCTCTTCTGTCCCATGACAATAATTTTATTTTCAAATGTCTTCATCAGATACAGCACTGAGGAACAACACAGTGTGTGTAGGCAGGCTAATTAGTTCATTAGTGAGATTCATCATTACATCAGTACAGTACCCAAGCCTCTGCTGTTATCCACCCAAGAAAATTAACTCAGTTACCTGGGGATTTAATTTTTTTATATTGATATACAACTTTCACCTTTGACCTCACCTTGATAAGTCACATTTTAGAGACCATTGGGGAAAACTGAAAAAGAATATACAATGTTGTTTCATGTATTTAGTCTTGTCAATGGTCTTTTCAGGAACTGGGAAGATAGATCAGAAACAAAAGAAAATTTCCAAAGAATGGTTTATGCTGCTGTGTTTTCGGTAACTGGAAAAACCTCATCACTTTTCAATTAAATTTTTCTTTGAAACAACATGGCTGTACATCTTGTTTTGCACCAATTCCAGATGCAGTTTATTGCTCTCTGCTCACTGTCTGATAATATTTCTGGTTGTGAGCTGTCAAGTTAGGTCTTTTTTACTTCTTTCCTCTCATTTAATGGAAATACACAATTTCTTTGCTGTTGTATTCTCTGACTTTAGTTCTGTGCCATCTTTGTACAGGTACTTCAACCCCTGACACCCCAAACAGACCTATGACAGGCTGAAAGAATTGCAGTACCCTGCAACCATCAGTGTTATCAGACTTAAATCTGATTTTTCTTTACTTTTTTTCCTCTGTTAAAAAATCTTTTTCAGGAGAATGACTGTATTCCCACCTCACCCATTTCAGTGTGGAGCTCTGAGGTCCTACACTCCTTCAGAGCCTGCTCAGAAAACAGCACACAGGGCCAAGAAACATGATTAGAATGTTCAACCACACAAAAGATTTTGAGATAAATATTTGCCAAACATCAGAGCTAGAAGACTGAAAGAATATAAAAGAAATGCCTTAACTTTCAAACAATGTTTCAATAAAATAAAACTCTGGTTGGATACCATGATGGAATGCTGAGGTGCTGTGATAAATGGAAGATTCAATTCTGTTTCACCTGCAGGAAAGGGAAACAAATTCTTTCTAATGCACTTCATTAAAGTGCTGATTTTGACTTTTTGCCTATGTCAGGGCAATCTGTAAGAGAAAGCAACAGGGAGTGAAGCTTTAAATTTTAATCTTTCTCTTCCTCTTCTTCCTTTCCCTTCATGTTTTTCTCTCCTCCCTTGGCTAACATAGAATTGGATGACTGTGACTAAAGCACATACTAAATTAAAAGGCTTGTACAAAATTAAAAGCATTGCCTGCTTCTTTATTTACCCATGTAACTCTATACATAAAAGCCTCAATAGTCTCAAGAACAGGTTCTCTGAGAGTAACAGTGGTGTGGCTATGTGACCCCTCCAGAAAACTCATTTGAACTGTTGTTCTTCAGTCATTGTATAGGAAAACCAATTTGAAATAGATTTCAAATTAAACTCATTACACTTGGTGTAACTTCCTGATGTCTATTTCTTCTTAGTAGCTCATGCTTTGTATTACAGGTATAATGTCCCACAGAAGTGGCCTCCAGTGGTTTCAGAACAAAATGAAGTAAGAAATATCTTCCAAATTGTGTATTCAGCAGGATATTTAAACTGAAGGAATTGATTTTTTCCAGTCAAGTGTCGAGCTAAAAGCAAATATAGGAAGACAATTGCTGTAAAACAACCAACCAAATAAACAAACAAACAAAAAACAACCCTGATGAGTCTGGGCAGAAAAAACTTCCGTGGTATTAATAATATTCAATTGTAAGATCACTGTCCTGGGACTTCAGCGCAGCAATGAAGTGTTGTGGCAGAAGTAAAGAAAACAAAAGCATGTGGAAGGGGAGCATCCCAGGATCTTACAGTCTTGACTTAGCCAATGACTTGGTGTACAACTTGGATAAATCCCTCGTCTGATTACATCTCAGGAAATCAGCTGGAAAACGAGCATAAAAGCCTGGCCTCTCTGACAAGCTGCTCGGAACAAACAGACAGCCCTAGCTGACATGTATTTCTTTAGATGGAGGATTGCCTAATGGGTACCTTGTGGGGGAAGGGGGAGAACAACCCAACATGACAGATGTAAAACCCACCTGTAACATTTACTGCATAAAAGGATGAAGTTCCTGCACATTTAAATTAAACAGTACAGAGGATAAGACAGCAAAAGATGATTTTCTAACTTTTTTTTTTTTCAAATCCTACAAAATAATAACTAGATTTAAGGGGTTAGTAAAAAGTTCAAAATTAATTTGAATCTATCCAAATATGTTCCTCCATGCTAAATGTCATAGTCTGTGTATATGGATCAAAATGTGTACCAGATGGACACAAAAGTGGATATGAATCATCTGGCACACGAAGCTTTGCCTCCTGTTTTACCCAATTCAGCTCAGTCCTAACCGAGTCCACACAAATCACCAACCTTGCAGGCTTTATCACCCTTACTAGAAACAAAATACTAGTTTTCGAAAAGAGTTGGGGATTGAAAGAAGAACAAAAAAGGACAAAATTGATGCTATGACTGACTAGGTGCTAAAAGGTTTGGGAGGTGGTTTTGTTTTTGTTTTTGTTTTAAATTTTTTTATTTCAAGTTTTGAAAGAAAGTCTTGAAATGAAAGAATGCACCATCTATGTAGGTGAATATCTATAAGATTTAAAAGCCTCACAATAAATACTGTGCTCCTGGTGACTCCTTACACACTGATACTTTACTTTGTTAAGCTCTGCTTCTTGGAGTAAGTGTGTGTATGCAACTTGGCAGTTGCTAAGGTAACAATCATTTGGGGGAAGCAGGAGAGTTAAGCAGACTTATAAAACCCACATAAGACTGACATGAAATGGCAATGACTGCTCTAGGCTCACGGTAACTTCCTATGTGTTCATGAATATACACAGCTAACACAAATATTTCCATTTCTGAGGAATTACCTGGTTATGTTTTTGTTTAAAACATGAATGGCAGCACCACTTGTACTTGTTTAAGAAAGGAAAATGTGCGTTAATGAAAGAAATGTACTTTTGACTCAGTCACCATTTATTGAACAGGATATTTACACCCATTCCCTGCCACTGCTTCTTCTCCAAAGGGATGTACCCCAGCACAACTGCAGGGGCTGCTGAGGGACCCTTCACCTCCTCTTCCCACCCCTGAGCCTGCCTGTGCTCTTCTGTTAACTCTTTTTTGTGTAATGGTTTTTCCCCAGACCAAGACAATTTGAGTGTAGTGGAGACCAACATCCATATCTGAGGTAAGGCACATGGACTCACACCACACCCCACCTTGCCTTCCTGTGGAAAGAATACAGAATGGTTTAACGAACAGAGATATTCTGAGGTTATAAAGGATGCTCCTTCTATTTATGTGAAATTGGAACTGAAGGATGCTTCCCTGATATCAAGAAATCATCCCTTCACCTCCGAAATATTTTCTTTATATAAGGCACCTCCATCACTTTCTTGGTACATGTGAGACTTGTAGTGTTGTAGATGATGATAACGTGGAGCTGAGTAAAATATTAAATGCTTATTTTTTTAAAAAAAAGAGAGGAAACTCCACTGCAGGAGTTGCTAACACTTTCTAACAGGAAACAACTGATCATCGTGAGAGCATTTGGGGTGACTGTTCAGCACAGGCTTCCTAAAGGCTCACTCATCATTTTCTGAGAGGAAAGCAGAAAACAAGGGTGGTCACAGCCACAAAGAAAACTCAAATCAGATAGAAGCACAGATGTTGGCAGCATACAAACTAGGAAAACAACAAAACACTCCAAAATGGTTCAAATCTCTGTCCACCATTTAAAAGTAAACATGTTAAAAGGCCTGGGTTTCTTCTGAGAAGAGTCACTTAAGCATTCAGTTCTGTGACAAGAGTGAAGGAAAAGCTAGGAACAGAAACCAAGGTGATTCTTCTAGCAGACCCACCACCCAGAGAAGGAATCCAAGGTATTAAGACAACTCAACAAGATGCTTTAAGATAGGCATGATAAATTCCAGCAGCAGGGTTCACTGGGTGCTTTCAGCAGCTCTCAGACTTTAAGTTGAAATGGAGTCAGAATTTTCACACTGGTGAAAGATCACTTGCATTTCTGTATATGTTTCAGTTTCAGGAAAGGCAAAGGGAAAATGCAAGTCCTTCAGGCTAAACACTTCCCAGATGTAAGACTGTACTTGTCCATAATAATAAGCATTACACTAGCTCAGATCTGTTTTGCAAACGTCTTTGAACCTGCGTCTATCTGCAGGGTAGGAAAAAAGAAAGAAAAAAAAAGAAAAGAAAGGAAAAATAACTAGGCAACTTTCAGCATAGAAAGATGGTCATAGCTAAAAAAAGCCTCTGCAAATCCAACTTGTACCCTGCATATCCATGTGCGTGTGCACATGGGACAAAATATTCTTCTGTGATACACTGATGACTTTGTAACCACATGGTAAATCTCAGAGCAGGCAAAAACTGTCATACATTACTCCTGCTTTGTCTACCATTTCCTATATTACGTTTTAATACCATTCCTGTCCATGAAAAGAAAAATTATGGGGACCATTCATCCTTTCTTATCATCAGCAGAGGGGAAAACTAGGACATGAGGCAGTGCTCCAGGAGGATTTCCCTGTATGAATTTACTGGTGTGCAAAAGAATAAAAAAACCCTAGTTCAAAGTCAGTGATATTAAGCTTAAATCAGCTGACTAAAATCTACAAGACAGAGCAGTATTACAAGATTAATTCAGCTGTACAAGAAAACTGATGGCAGCACAACAAGCCTGGGACACAGAGTCCTCATGATATCTCATTTTTGGTCCAGGATACGGCCTGGCAGTTCCTCACCCTCTTAATGATCTCTGAGTCACCCTAATCAAATCCAAGCAACTCATTAAAACAGCACTTGGAGCAGGCCAGCGTGGCTCAAACCACCTGCAAAAGGGAATTTCTTAAGGCTAAATCAATGTGATTCAGTGAAGTGTGTGCTGGCAGTCTCAGGAGGGACTTTCAAAACTTGCCTACCTCAGATAATTTTGTCAAACCTAGAGCTACTACTGTGGCATGAGCAATAAATAGTTGACAGTGATTTAATTGTAATCTAAACCTGTGTCAAATTTTATTTTTGGGACAAATGGTTGAATGGCAAGAAGAAAGAGTCACATAGTACAACAGTAATTTAGCATTATTTACATAACTAAGAAAGAGTTTTTTGAGATTTTCAGTGGTACCTGTAGTGATTTTGGTTTGTTAATTTGAGATTTTTCAGCCAATGCTAATAATTTATGTCGTGGGTTAGCACTGGGCAAATTGTTAGTGTATTTACTAGAACTATTTACTTATTTTTTGCTGGAAGATAGAATTAGGAGGAAGGCAAAACAGGCTTAAACGTTAAAGTTTAAGCCCAGGTCTTGGCAGGTAAAAATTTCAGGAAATCTTTGCAAACCGCCATAGTTACCTTACAAGAAAAGTTGTACTTGAAATCTTTCTGTTGACTAAAATGGAATTTCTCTTCCATGAGACAAGCAGAAATAGGTGTCCTTCTGAAGGAAAAGGTGCATTTGTCTCCTAGCCAGGAACCAGTAAATCAATGTTCAAACACCCAGATTTCCTGGGGAAACAAAGGGTTAGCTGGGCTGAGGGGCCTCAGGGTTGCTGGGCATCCTTTCAGCAGGACTGGTTTGTACACCGACATTTGGCAGCTTGCACTCCATTTCATGGTGAAAAAATGGACCCTTACGATACCTCTGGTAGGAGCACAGTGCGTGGAAAGAAATGAATCCTGTGCTAAATTCAACTTGAGCCTCTGGCAAGCAAGCCTGACCCTCTTGAAATTATTGAATTCACTAATGGGATCCCTCTCTGAGAGGAAGGAGATAAATACCCAGACCATTTATCACAATCAGATTATTAAACATTTAAAAATGTCATTAAAGGGACAATGCACAGACTAATGCCCGTATCAGAAGTGGCAGCCCCAAAGGGTGTTAGCAGCCCAAATTGCTAAAGCCTCAGTCTGGAGGTGCTAATCACAGTGCTGGGCTGGGTGTCTGGTGAAAATGAGCATCCATCGCCTCAGGCCTTGGGGCTGCACTTTGTTCAACACTGCTGTAAAGTAGTCAAACAGAAAAAGGCAACCAGTGTTCAGGAGAACTCTGCACAAAAGCTCAGATCCTCGACACAGTCACTTTGTTGTGCTGCCATCCTTATTTTTAGCATATTTTGATAGGGTAGACTTTTCCTTTTTGTCTCGGACTGGTGACAGTTAATTAAATAAACGTTTCGCTGAATCCTGATTCATATTTTATATGATGAACTGATTCAAAGGAAAAACCTGTTTGAACTGCAGTGGGTAGATGGGTGTGGGGGGTGGAAGCCCTCACATAATCACATCATTTTGTGTAGCATCACTCGGTGGTTTCCATCATCTCTTCAGCTCCCACCGATATTTCTTCTCTAGATGTCCATTCTGTTTGTTTTGTTAAGTTGGCACATGAACAAATCAATCTGTCTGCTGCTCTGAGCAGCTAAGCCCTATGCATCTGTGTTCCTGAAAGCTGAGGAAAAAAGAAGGGGACAGAAAATAAATTCCTTGTAAAGTGTGGGAAAATTTGTTCTATTTTTTCTGGCAATACAGTTAAACCCCAAAGGGCCATTCATTAGGTTTTGATATTGCATTTTGGACCAGAAAGGCCATTGATTGGAAGCACCAAATGCTGTGTGACCACCTATTCACCTTGACCTCAAAAGGGAAATCAAATATATCCTTAGAAATAAATACAAGTAGACACATTCATTGGGCCTCTGAGGATAAGCACCCACATATTCACATATTCTCTCACACATGTGGAGCTCTGCTGAGCAACTTGAAGGACAACGGGAGACTGAAGGAGAGCTGGAGCTTTTCTCAGCCAGTAGCAGGAGTGGGCAAGAAGGTGTTCTTAGGAATTGTCTTCCCCTCTTCATGAAGAACCAGAGCAGACCCTGACTCATTGGCTACTGTGAGAAAAAAGCGGGAAAGAAAACATGATTCCAAGTAATGACTCAATTGCAGTGATTTGACTTTTATCCTGCATCCCAGAGAAACCTGAGTTTTAACATTTGATGTGGCTGGCAGTAGGGAGTGCAGCAGGGAATCCCTGACGAGGATAGAGCTAGTGAGAGTGGGTTAGCATTTCCTGGACACCAGTGGCTTTTTTCCTGTGCAGAAAATGTTGGTTCCTGTTTGTCATTATAAATAATTTTAATGTATATTAATTAGCAGGTAGTGGAGAAAAATCTGTGAGATGAAACTGGCAAAAATATATTGTATTTCAATGATGAGGTAAATGATACTTGCAAAGGCTCAAAGATTATAGGATAAACTTTAGTCAGATTGTTCTAGAAAATTTAAGCCAGCAAACTTTATACAGTTGCTTCTGTAATGAGCTTAATAACTTAAAGATAAGCTAAAGCATTTATTTTACAGAAAGGCCAATCTTACAGCTGAGAGAAAATTTACTGCATCACTTGGAAAGTTCTGCAATTACAATTATCCTCATTATAAAAATGTGTTCCTCCTCATTATTTAGGTGCTGTTGTTGAAAGCTTAATGGTTCACACTCATTTATATGGGAAAAAAAGTAAACAGTTTATTATGAAGTATGGAATTACGGCATAATGTTCTCAAAAATTAGTTCAATTTTAATGAGGCTGCAGAAAAAGTAAATTATGTGTTCATTTTTGTTCTGGCTAGGTGCTGAAATGCAGCTGTAAGGGCTGTTCCAACCCAAGCAGACAGGCTGAATTCTCGCACAAAACACAGCTCTCTCTGGAGACAATGATCAAATTTTCATTAAGACCTTTGAATCTTTCTGTTGAAATCCTTGGGCTATAGGCAGATGCAAAACCACCTACTTTTAAACCAAGTATTTTACCTTGGGGGACTTATTTGATATGAAACACAGCTGCTTTTCAATTCTAAGTTGACCAAAAACTATGCATTTGAAATATACCTTGAGCTTTTGAGTTCACATACAGAAGCACTTGAAAATGCAAGTGTAGCTCCATATAATTTTCCTAGAGGATAGTGGCAGGAAAAGTTTGTAAATTAAGTACAGCCTGAATTTCCACACAATTTCCATTCACTTTTCACGTGAGCCATTTAAAATTGTCAATATTTACCTGGAGAGAACAATTTTCCACAATGTCAAAAATGAAAATAGAAACATAACTTTCAATTGCAGCAAAACAAAATGGTTTTCATGACACTGGATTGGAAAAAAAATTAAAAATAAAAAACAGATTGAGGCTAAGCCAACATTTTGTTTCAGTGCTTCTCTTCATATAAATAAATCTGTGCCAGAGGAATAAGATTGCTTAGCATCACTGGAAGCTGAACAGATGCTCATTTCTTTGTGATTCTCAGTCCATCTCTGTGGAAACTAAATTTCAAGCTGATACTAAAACCTGCTACTGATAACTCCTTCTTGCCACCATCCACTTTCCCAAGGCTGTTCCGTACTTGGAGTAAAGTTTCTTTGATTAGTGCATGGGAATACATTCTTCTAGCTTTCTCAGATTATTTTCTATTTCTACTTTGTGATTTTACTCCCAGCTGAGGTTTTTGCAGGAACAGTTAAACTTCAGCATCAGACCCTTGGTTTTAAGTTGCTGAAATAACCACCTATTCCAGATTTGCAGTAAAAGGAAAATGCCAAGAATACTTTTGAGCTCAGAGGTGCACTTCTGTGCTCCTGGATCTTTTTAAGCAGTTCCTTGTAGTCTGGGAGGAAAAGTGGGACAGATGTTTGTGAATAGCAGAGAGCCTGCAACTCCTGCAGTTCATGCTTTTTTAAAAAAGTGTCATGTGCAAGGTTTAATCGGAATGAATTCTTGCAGCTGACCCTGGGTGTGTTTTCCTTACACCCCCCTATAATCAATCCCCAATGATCAAAGTAAGTCAACATTTAGTCAGATTCCAAACCAAAAGGAGCAAAGTAGCAAATTGTTATTGAACAGGTAGTGACTTGGGACACACAACGTGCTGCCCTGAGTATTGTGATGACTAGAAAAACACCCCAGATCTAAAAACCTGACACACTTTTATCAATTTTGCTTTTCTATCATTCCATCAGTATTTTCCCCCCATTCTCTTTTGCTATATAAAATACAATCCAACAGTAAGCATTCAAAAACCATGGATATCAGTTGTAGATTTTCTTCCTTCCTTGTTCTGGGACACACAGAGATTCCTCTCAGCTTTCCCTTTCCTCCCAAAATGCTGAGTCAAGGAATATGATCATATTCCAGATTAATTCTTCATAGGCAGAGGTGAAAATTATATGCTTCAAATTAAAATCTACTGCATAATATATCAATCCTATAAGATCAAAAACAGGTTCACAGCTTGAATTTTTTTGTTATAATGGAAACTGAGGCTCCATTTAAAGGTTTTATTTCAGGATGCAAAGAAAAATACTAAAGGGTTTTTATGTTTTGTTTTATTTTGACAAAAGTTCTGTATATAGCAAATAGTGTTCCTAATTTCAAGACAGCAGCTCACTCACAGAACCATCTGTGAGCTCTAAAGATTTCCTTAAAGCGTTTGACGTAAGTTATACCTCAGCAAAGGTCAGCTCTCCCTTTAAGACTAT
The DNA here is from genome assembly GCA_013186435.1 of Turdus rufiventris. Taxonomy (NCBI): domain Eukaryota; kingdom Metazoa; phylum Chordata; class Aves; order Passeriformes; family Turdidae; genus Turdus; species Turdus rufiventris. The sequence continues at coordinate 1,272,093 of PYHW01010784.1, read as the reverse complement.
TGAGAAGGTTAATTTGACCAGATGAATCCAGACTTCACCCTGAAACTTAGCTGACATTTTTAGATGAAAAGTGAGTGATGGTAGTAAGGAAAAGAAATCAGTCTCAGCTGCTTCTATTCAGTCACCAGAGCATGAAAACACCAAACTTCTCAATTACTATGGTCATATGAAAGTGGGATTCTGGAGCTCAACAGCTTCAAAGAATTTGTTTTTCTCACTGTAGCAACAGTACAGTACAGACTTCAGTAGGCAGTTGGAATAAAGAGGGAAAGGGAGGAGGTGTCTTTCCCAGTTAAGGTGGGAGCCTGGCTGACTGTGCAATGGAGCAGTCCTTACTCTCTGCACTGAGCTACATGTGAAGGGCAGAGAAACAGGGACCTAAAATTTTAAGGAGATAAATGTTGGAAAAATTCTTTCCTTGAAAGAAACAAGAGACATATATCTCTGTGTGTACACATGCACACAAGTATAATACGTATAACATATATATATATTTATCTGCACATGCATCAGATACAGACACATAAAGGAATTCAGCTGAAAATTCTTGTGAAACACCTGTTTGTCACAAGACAAATAGGAATGCTTAAGTTGCCATTTTCACCTACTGTGCACAATCCACTTTTGCAGCGCTGAGTAATTTTTAAGCAGGCACTCTGCCACTTCAGCAGATGGGTAAGAGTACAGCCATGCCAGCCAACCAGCCTGTCCCTGAAGTTTGGGACTCCCGTGCCAGCTCCCCATCCCAAAAGGCTTGAGCAGCATGCATTGTTTCACCTCTGGCTACTGAATATGAGCCTGGGTAAACTTAAAATTCCTCAGTCAGCAGAACAAATTGTCTATTCTAGGAGGTAAATCCACCAGGGTTTGGATTTTCTGGGAAAGCAAAACAGGAGAATAAGCCACATGCAGGGTTATGTGCTACCTGAGATCTGCCAGAGGGTTCACACCATTGTGAGGAAGCAGCAGGAGTTTTGGAGTTAGGGAAAGGGGCACAAGGTGAGACTGACACAACTGCTGCTTCTACATCCATGCTTGGAAGCTCAGCCAAGGTGTCCTAAAACCTCTGGGATCTCATCCAGGATCCAACCTCAGGAGTGAGGATAGGATTTGCTATCCCTGCCTTGAGTGTGGCTCAGCCACCATGGCCCATCAGGGTGTCTCCAGCCACAGACATTTATCCCTGGAAACTCTGGAAGATTTCCTGGCTTTTTCTACAGAGAAGCAGTTGGAATTTTCACTCTGTACATTTTTTTTCATCACTGCCTTACTATCAGAATATTTATGTAAGTTCTTCTTCATGTAAAAACAAGTCAGAAAACATGTCTTTAAATTCATTGCTACTCAATGCTTTGCAAACAGCCATGAGCGATACAAAGGCTGCAGGTGCAAAGACTGAAATTCTATATATCACACAGCCACAAGAGAGGCGTTTTTTGTGTCTTTCTGATAATGCTGTATCAAAACACAATAGTTAAAAGGATCTCTTATAAATTAGTCACACTGCTTTCATTTCTGTTTAGGGCAGAGTTTTCTGTTGGGTAAATCCTTGCCTGCAAGGGGGTAACCAAGCCACAGGGTAACCTGTGGGAGCTGAACACCAGAGGTATTTGCAAAGTGCTGATGTACATGGCTTTGGAAGGGTTTATCTTAACAAGAGTGAGAAGAAATAGAACAGTTTTTCACTGTCAAAGATGCATATGCTGCAAAACACTTAGATAAACATGCATGCATGCATAGTCAAATATACATAAAAATATATACATATATTTTCATTATTGTATTAATATGCTAATAAATTTAGAAGAATGATCTGGAAATGTCATCATTTACCCCTAAGTGTGCATGCTGTACAAGAGAAGCTAACAACTTTCCTTCAATCATGGTTGTAATTAAGTAGGAGGAAAGCTGCAGTGGCTGGAGGTTCATGCTATAAGACTGACATGATGTCAGGTTTCATAAGTAATGAGATGTGGAAAATGTCAAATTATTGTGGAGGGAGAAAATGTCAAGGATGCACTTAAAATTAGATTTCCCATGCAAGAGTCCCAGTGAACAAGAGGATGCAGAAGGATGATTATGACCAATGTGCAGATGCTGCCCTTCAGGACAGGGATGTCTTGGACTCAAAAACACCGATCTATTTCAGTTCTTCACTGACACCTGAAAATTGTCCTTATTGACAGCACAACAATAGGCTATAACTTCCTCAAAATACTTTCCTGCAGCTTTTCAGATGTGTTGCTTTAGTCTGAATTAGCATAGAACTAATTTCTCCCTTTTGTGTTTTTTAAAAATTTCCTTTTTTCCCCCCTAGCCTTTCAAAGCCCTTTTGAATATGAAAGTGCATCATTTACTAAACCAACACATTCTAAAATTGCACATGATGCCAAGAAACACTTAATGGCTCACAGGACTGGCATGCCCCAGTTCAGAGAAATCTTCAGGAAGGCAGGACATACTGCAGTCAACTCCCTCAATTCTCTGTGATCAAAGTACTTGAAAGTGAGTAGGCAGCTTTTATCAGTAAATGCTTGGTTTTAAATCATAACAGCGATTCAGCTTTCCTTGTCCTTGTTTGTAAATTGCCTACTTTTATTTTTTTTCTTTTCCCCACATGTTCCAGACATCTACCAAGGGAAAAACTCTAAAACTTTATGGTGCTTCTGAGTGGATGATTAATCAATCTTTGAACTTCTAACTTGAGTGCTGCACAGCCACAGAAGGTAGCTGTTCGGCAGCATTAAAAGTCTGCAGCTTCCTGTCATCCAGTACACATTTCTTTTTTCAGGACTTCTGCTGCCATATTGCTAGTAAATTCTTTACATAAAATAATGCTATTTTTATGGTTTAGGGCTATATAAATGAAAACCAACCACGGCCACTTATTTTCAAAACTATATTTTTTCAATTTTTTTACAATGCTGTATCTAGATGAATTTTCAAAGGGGAAGCCACAATTTTCTGACAAAATGCTAACATCAGTAATTAGAGAACCAGGATTTCCCTGAACTGCAGCAGGACAGTCACTATACAAGGCTGAGTCAATACAGGTGTCTCACCCCTGAAAATCTCTGCACATATAAAGTGTGTACCCTGAATTTCACAAGCCACAAACCAACCCTTTTAAAACTGCACCCTTCATTTTAATTTTGCGACATTCATTCTTTTTAAGACTGGATGTATTGCACTCCATCTGAACATGACGTGACAATGGTGATACAGAATTATAGAAATGTTTGGGTTGCAAGGGACATTAAAGATCCTTTAGCTCAAACCCCTGCCATGGGCAGGGACACCTTCCACTATCCCAGGTTACTCAGATCCCCATCCAGCCTGGCCTTGAACACCCCCAGGGATGGGGCATCCACAGCTTCTCTGGGCAACCTTTATGAATGTCCTCTGAGGAATTTGGAACTACATTTTGGGTGGCTTTATAAGAGAAAGAACAGAAAGAATAATTGGGTTAGGGAAAGAGCTATAAAATGAAAACCAAGGCACTCATTATTTTGTTGCAAGTAAAAAAGTGTTTCTGTTCTGTTAAATCTTTGGTGTCCCTAGAGAGAGGAAAAAAAAACTTAGATTCTGCTTGTGTAATCTCTGAACATTCCATTTTAGACAATATTAACACGAGTTGAGAATTAAATATTAATATTTCTGCATTGAAATGACCAGTATTTGCACTTAAAATCCAAGTTTTATTATGATTGAAATAGTCTATGGTAATTTTCTCCATGTAGATTTCAGTGTTTCAAATTTCAGTGCAGTCTCATCTATTTTTCATTTGGGATAAGAGTTTATAACTACACCTTCCACTTTCCCACCTATTATAATTTGAAAAAGATAGTTATCAGTAGTTGAAAATATTATTTCATTTTTTGCATCAAGTCAAGATAGAATTATCTATATTAATGTAAATTTTCCCAGGGAAAGCAGGTGTACTGGTGTGATACTCAGTAGGAGATAATTTGGTTCTTATTAAAAAATGTCTGGCTATTAGGGGGTCACTTGTACTTTCAAATGCATTTTATTATTTAATTGACTTTCTAAAGGTATAGAAAAGAATACAGAACCCCTCCCCCTCCCACTGGTTACTTGGTAAAAATTATATATATAATGTAATTATTTTTTCTCTGGCATGAAAAATAGAAGATTCTGCTGCTGCCTGGGGCATTCACCTTCTCCATATATAGCTGAACTGTCTCTGATCTTTTTTTTAGGTCTTTAGGTAACAAGTCGAGCAAGCAATGTTTTGCAACCTATGCTTTGACCTTCCAGTCAGATGATTTTGGTTAGAAAGTCATCTTACTGAAGCCTTCAACTTACATCATGTGAAGAACACCTCATCATCTGAAATATCCACTGCATTCACAGAAAATCCAGGTGCATCAGAGGAAGTGATGATATGTTTAGCTGGACACCTTGGTGTCATGGGTGAAACAGCACATCATGGGCTGCAAGCTCACTTTGTCTTGCTTTATCTTTAGTGCACTTTTTTGGTCTCCATTTATGAACCAGAGAGTCAGAATAATGAGTTCTGTAAGACAAAGTAGCAAGGCTACTTTACATTTTATAGAATTTGAAATTATATTTATTTTTTTCGTCCAAAAAGCTTAAAAATGTCCACATCCTGATCAATACACATGATTTGACTCCAGATATTTTTATCTTTAAACTGGCTGTTCGCATTCTATTTATAATTTTTGACTTAAAAATCTTAGACTGTCTCTTTGTCTTACTGCAGTAAATTGTTTGCTGCTCTGGAACATATGACTGATGTGTGTGGGATTGTTTTCCTTTCTCTGGAATTATTGGCTTCATTTATCCCTATCATGTCCGCTGCCTCTCTTGTATGAGGTCTGACAATAGGAGATCAGAGTAGCTGAAGAAATATAGCATGAAGGCTATAGAGAGAAAGAAAAAAGGAAAAAAATTCTGCCTTCACTCAGAATTTTCCCAGTGAGGTAAAAACCGCGGATATTTCGACGTGTGACCAGAAACCCTTGTGCTGCAAGTGTTACAGCGACTCTGTGGAATAGTCAGGAGCTGCTGCTGTTCTCCTCCCAAGTTTTTGTGGCTTTAATGGACCTAATCCACATTAAGATGATGAAACACTGATCCAAGGAGATACACCAAAAGCCAACGAGCACCTTTGACTATTTGACCTTCTTGCCACCCAGCAGGCCAACAACTGCTTCTTCCTTATCACAGATTCTTTCTGATTAGCAGTCCCATCTCTCCACGTTTCCATGCTCCTAGTGCTATGGATTCTAAAGAAATCACAAGACTCCTCAATTTACTGATGGAATTATTTACATGCCAAGGATGCTGGAGAGAGCACCACTCAATGGCTGCTCAACCCTGTTGAGAGGATGCGAGAAAAATACAGGTTGCGAATGGAGCTTTGCTTGAGTTCTTTGTGAGAATTAATTTCACCAGGAAAAGATTACAGCAGCTGTTAGTGCTGCTTTCTAACAAGAGCTCTTTCTGCTCTAGGATTTGAGGGTGTTATGTCTCCCCTCACTCGGATGAAAATACTCCAGAACAATCTCTTGGGCTGTGTGCCAGCCCTTGCATACCTGAAGAAGGGCTAACCTCACCTATTGCACAGATAAATATCTGTCTAAAGTAAGTGCCTGCTGTCACACTCACTCCCTGGGGTATGAAACTCCCTCCTGGGCACCTCCCTCCTGCCACTGACCACAGGAATAGCTGAGGAAAAAGATAACACTTGTTTTGGGTGAGGTAACTTAGACATCCATACAGCTAAAGATGGACAAGGCATTTTCCCTCTGCTGGCCACTACTGGTACATGTATAACCTGGCAATAGAACCCAGGGTGGCTATTTTGGGTGCTTATCTGAAAAATAAATAATTAATATTCAAAATTTAAAAATATGGCCAAAGTGCAACACCAGCAAGGAAAATAGAGTGCAAGATGTCTGTGGAAAAATTCAACCTTGCTAATACAACCAGCAATTGGGATTATACTCTGATCCTTCTGTTGTACTTTCTCTGGCCAGAACACTTTCCTGGTCTCTCTTTGGAAATTCATTACCGTGGATTTTTTCCCTTTCTTCTTTTTTTTTTTTTTTTTTTTTTTCCCTTAAATGTTCCAGTTAGCGAGAGCAGAGTGCAGGACATGAGCTGCAGCATTGCTGGTCAAAATAAGTTAAAATCAGAATTTGATCCACAGGTGGAGGTAGGCAAAATATGGAGTGATATCACCAATTTAAAAGGAATGATAATTAGAAAGTGTTTCAACCTTCAGGTAGCAGTGAAAGGCTTACTTATTTATTTTCAGCATGGCACTTTTGTCTAACAAAAAGAAAGGCCCGATATCTGGAGAGAAATTGGGTTGTCCAGGAAAGAAAAGAAGAGTAGCAGGGATCTTTTGATAACAGTGTATTTAAAAAAAACTATTTTGAGTTACCTTTTCATTGTGTTTCGTGAGTAATAAAACTCAGGGAGATGTGAAGCCCTGAAATTATAAATCCATCTTTATCCAAGATGTTGGCTGAGATTCACTCAGGCTTTTCCCAAGACGCTGTTTTCATCTCCAGAGTCCATGATTGATGTGCATGTTTGAAGTCCACCTCTCCTCAAACAGCTTCCCAGTAATTGCACCCATCTGATTTGCTACAGACTCTTCCCTGCCAGATGCTCCTGCTCAAACCCTTCATGGATCTGTTGCAGGGAGGTGGAATTGTTGCCTATGCTAATCTTACATTATTGTCAACAACAAATCCATCATATGTTGAGCTGGTAGAACATTATTCAGAAAATATGTTTCCTGATTAATGTCTCTACTTTGCATCTCACTGATGCAAATTCTCTTCTGCTGTGCTTAAACAAAGGACTCTTACACAGATCCAGGACTAGATCAACCCTTAGCATGTTCATCTCCTTCAGATTTCAACACAGTTCCTTATTTTGAACTCACTCTGAATACACTTTACTGTTCAGTAAATATTTATTAAATGGACTACTTGGATGCGGCAGTGAAATTCAGCAAGTCATAAAATGCTTGTAAAAACTTTTTGCTCCTAAATGATTAGCTCATATTTCCCAAATGTGTCATGCAGAAAAACAACTACCTAATGGATAGCAGAGATTTTTTTTTTTTCTGTTCTCTGTGAGCCATAAATGTTCTTCCATATCCTAGACCATGGAAAGAACACTGCATAATGATTTGACGGATATGAAATATCTAACAGGAGTGAAAGATAAACAGACCCCATTAAAATTTTCCTAAGATTTTCTCCAACTATATGAAATCTACTTCATATTGTGAGAATTAAATTTAATAGAAGCAAAAATCTTATTTAGATAGAACTATTTATTTCTAGCTTATGTATACTGGTCCAGTTCTTATTTCTTACTACCTTACAATTCAGTAGAGCCCAAATTTACAACAGTACCTTAACCTGAATGACCATCATTTCCAGCAAGAAAGTGCTAAAGGGATTATTTTCATTTGTTCACAGAAAAATAGTTTTCATCCAGAAATAATTTAGTTTGGTTTGCCACCTTTCTGCTCAGATTTCCTCCCAGTCATATGAAAAGAGTAGATTCAGGTATATTGATTTTCCTTCTGATGGCTGCCTGTCATCAGGCAGGTGTGAGAATCTCCTACAGAGGCAAATGATTGAGTTTGCACACAACTTCATGATGTAGTTTTATTTTCAGCTTTTATTTTTCTTATATTTTTTTTACCAGCCATGCCAGCTTAACCTGAAGGTGAGCAGAAAAGCTGGTGAAACGTGAAATATAAAGGTAATGAATTTGGCCTCTGACCAGGCACATAACCTTTACCATCCCTATGCTAATTTTTGTTGCACTATATATTTGTGCCTTTCACTCCCAGAAATCCTCTTGGAATGGAAAGGGACACCAATATGAAAAGCCACTCTCTAGCAAGAGGAAGAGAACAACTTGTCTTCACAGAAGTAACAGTGTTATTAACAGTGTTGGGCTGCTATTCTATCTGCATCCTTTTGGAAGAGGTAGAAAGGAAATTACACATTCAACACGCATCTAACCCAGGGACATACTGCCAGTAGCTTTTCCAAAAAGTGTTACTGCTCAAATAAAGCTGATCTATGAGCCTCACAGCCCAGAGAGTTTTACAATGCAGTCAGCATTTTCTCCTTTGTTCCCTTGATTGAGCAGTCATAGATTTAAAAGCGAGAGATTTACCAGACAGCAGAAGAAGGAACACAAACCATGTGATTTAGGTGTCCAGGGCAGAGCCATACATCCCACCACAAACCATGGGTGTGGAAAGGCAAAGACGTTCAGGGTCACACCCCACACAACCCATAAGGAGGCAGCAAGGGCTGGCAATGAATGTTCTCAGGGGAAGGGGCTGGGGAGCACAACCTAAACCTGCCCAGAGCAGCAGCACCCCAAATCCCACAGAGACCCCAGGCTGCTGCACTGCTGCTCGTGCCGTGGTCAGGAGGTGAAAACTGGTCAGATATTGACACAGTCATTAACCACAATGCAAAATGCATTGATCTAACCCTGCTGCTAGTCAGATGTGACCTGAGGAGCAGTAAATTTGTGGCTCTGATGGTAAGTGTTGGCCCAGAGGTTTGAGAGTTGGAGCTCCATACCCCACTGGTGCTCAGAAAGCCAAGTTCTGACACAGATGTTAACAATAAAACAGTATTTGTTTTTCTCCTCAGTAGAAATTAACCTAATTTCAAGTGTGTATAATTGTAGTCTCTTCTGAAGAGTGACAGATTAGAATGGATTGAAACCAGCCAAGGAGGTTCTTTGTAATTCATAAAGGTAGACACGGTGATGTGGATTTAAAAATAAAAATCAATCTGAACCCTTGCATGGAAATTAAAGGGAAACCATTCTGAGTACTGAATCAATTACTGACAGCTTTTAACTGCCAGATTTTAAAGATTTAAATTGAATATTCCAACTCAAGTCACAAGTCAAAATGAGTGCAGACACTTTAATCACTAAATGTACTCCTCACCAAAAGTATGATCAGTGGAAGGGAAGACCCAGGACTCAGTCTTTGGCATTTCATAGCAGCTCTGAAGTGTTCTGGTGGACACCTGGGGAGCCATGAAGGAGAAGTTCAAGGCAAGGTGATCAAATATGGACAGCATATCTCAGAGGTACAGCCACAGTACTGCCTCCACTGTTAGTATATAAATCCTTCCTCTTTTTTTTTTTCTTTTTAAATTTTTTAAAGTCCAAAAAAACAGTTTTGTGCTTGTCTTGTTTGATTGGTGTTTGGGTTTTTTATTGGTTTGCTTTTTTTTTCTCTTCAGCTGTCATTTATTTTAATGAGAACTCAATCCCTCAAACTAAGAGAAAAAAAAAAGTGTCCTGTGAAAATATTGGAGAGACTTCTTCTGTGGCTCAGATCAATAGAGAAAGCTAACTGTGTTTTTTTACCAGTTTCTGTTTGTGCACTTGCAAGCTGTCATATGTTACACCCTGCGTGTGAGTTACTGCACGTGCCCTTTTCCTGCCACGCTGCTCATCCCTGCCCCTCTCTGCTCCAGAATGTCCTCAGATGCCAAACACAGGAAACGTGGATCCCTGGCTGTTTCCTCAAGAAACACAGAGAGCACCCTGTGCTTTAACAGATTGATGCCTGTGTGTCCAACATTTGGAAATATATGAATTTATGGAAAAAACTCCTGTCCATTGGAGCAATGTCGCTGAGAGGGTGCCCAGCCCAGGAGCTCCGTGCTGGAGAGGATTGTTCGGCACCTCCCTGTAGAGCCATGGGTTTGGTGTCATGTTTGCTTCCACACAGTTCCTTCCTGAGGTGGAACCTGAATGAAGATTTACAAACATTTTGCAGTGTAGTGACTGCCTAGAAAGCTGGTACAGCTCTGTTGCTCCCAGTAGATGGATTCCTACATAGGCTGTGAGTTTGGGTTTAAAACCCGCAATTATTGTCCCGTGTTTGTGGTGGGCTACAAGTGTGAGGAATGCTGTCATGGGTTAGTATCACACCTTCCTTTGGAACAGGTAAGAAAACCTCTGGAAGAGCAAAGTGCGCATTTTAGAAGGTATGTAGAGCTGATTTAAAGCCAGTGTGGCTTGAAAGGACCTGATTAATTCCTGGAGACCTACAGAGAGGATGAACTTCATCTGAGAAGCTGCCCTGAGGAGACCAAGCACAGCTGAAGGATCTGCTGGTCAAAGAATACAGCTCTGAGATGGGACAAATGGCATTGACCAGAAACAGGCAAGGGCCAGAGGCTCACTGTCAACACCATGAATCACATTTTGCTGCTCATGAGGCACTTCCCTCTGATGTTATGAAGAAACAGTGGGCTTTAATAATGAAGTAATCGATATTCTCGTCATTAAGCTAATTAGCTACGATGCTTCTTCCACATCCTCCGCCTTCCATGGAAGTCTCCTACCTGACGACTGTGATAGCTGATGAGATCTGTGGATTAATAGAGAGAGCAACAGGCACTGAGCTATACCTTCAGTCAGTTCAGGATCCTGGGGCTGAAAAATATTTATCCAACTGTTGGAAACTAGGAGCATTACTTCCCCTCCCCATGCAGAAAATTTAAGAGGCATTGATTACTAAAAAATCTTTCAAGACAAATATCCACCACAGAGCTGTTGCTCTTGTATAACTTTACGGCCAGCATAGAAAAAAATTTAAAATCTTTCAGTGGTTTAGACTCACTCTAATGCCTATTTTAAAATAATTAGCTGAGATGGTGATCTTAGCAGGCTAAGGAACAGCTCTCCTATATGAGGAAGGGCTAAGCAGATTAAGACTTTTCAATTTGGAGTACAGATAAGTGTGGAAGAAATGACAGAGATCTATAAAATTAATCGAGCAATGGAAAAGTGCACAGAAGACAATTATTCACTTTCCCTCTAATGCAAGGATTAAGGGGAGTTAAATGAACAGATCACAGATTTTAGAAAGCATATAAAAAAGTTCACACAAAATGCAATTAAAACTGTGGAGCTCATTACCACAGGATGCTGGAGATGCTAAAAGTTTATGTGACTTCTGGGAGTCACATACTAGAAAAAAATCCCACAGAGATTCTTCTCCATGCAGGCACTCTACACATCTCAAGATTTAAGCTGTGGCTCAGAGGAGTTTTGGAGAACATACCTTGGAAATATGACTTGTAGATATCAACTGCTTTCTTCTGTAGGAAGGAGGAAAAATTTCTTGCCTTGACATATATTCAAGCTGGCCTGATGCGATCATAATGCCATTTTTCATAGATTTGCAGCCACAGAGAGCTGCAAAGCTGACACACAGCCATGGACATTTTGCTCTCATTCTTCCACCCATAAAGAACTAAAGGAACTCCTTTTATTTTCACTTTTGTAATTATTCAACAAAGTGATTTGAAGGTAGAAAATGAATCGCAGTGACCTGAATGGTAGAAAGGGAGGTAGAAAATGGCTCATGACTCTCACCTGGGAGAGACAGAAAGCTCTGAAGCACTAATAAGGAATTGGCTACAGGGTTAAAGCTGCTACACCTCTCAGTAAACCCACAGGACAGGCTGCAAGTGCTGGGTGCCAGGAAAGCTCTCGTGGATGCCATGCAGAAACCTGATTTGTGCCACTTGTCCTCTCACATGACTGAATCAAAAGTTTCAGGTCCCATACACAACACGTTGGAATACATGTAATTTTTGTCTTTTACAAAGTAAAATTCTGACAACATGTCATTATTCAGTTATAAGTAGTATTTTTTCCCCTCTTTTTTTTTTTTTTTCCTTTTTATTTTTCTTTCTTTTAACATGGTAGGCATAGAGAGGCAAAATTGCAGTAAGTCTGCAGAGAGAGTGCTTCTTCTATTTCGATTGACAATTTTTTCAGGAAGTTCACATAAAACGACTTATGGCAGCAATTTTAGCCATTAGTTTGGTGTCCAGTAATGAAAAGGAAAAGAAAAGAAAAAAGAGAAAAGAAAAGAAAAGGAGGAGGGGTGGGGTTGGACGAGTACCTGGATTTTTAATGACTAATTAAATGCAAATTAAAGATGCAGTAACCTAGAGTCCAGTCATGGAAATGTAACTGTCAGATGATGTGGAAGCTGGCTGTTTTGAGGGAATCTGATGAATGCAGGCTCATGGGAAGCTGTCACAATGATGAAACAAGCCCAGTCTGGGCTAATAGATTTATCTATTTCTACCTGGCAGATTATAATAGGATTTGGAGCCATCCTGCTGATCAGTGGGCATCTGCAGAAAGCTCATCACACAAAAAGTGTCATTTGAAGTGGGTCGAAGGGGAATATTTTTTGGAGCTAGATATCTGGAAACATCATCACTTGAAGAAAAGCAGAGAAGGAAGGCTGCATTTTGGGGTATAACTTGCAACAGATTGTCAAACAGTCTGCAGAGAAGTAGCTGGAATAGCTGATGTGCTACTGTTGTCTGTTCATGAAGAATTCCCACAGGAGATTCCTTCCCTTCCCATTTCTCTGGAGATCTAACAGTGCTGTGGATCCTGGTGCTGCATATTTTTTGACTGAATGTACAGACATTTTGATAAAGCTGGGGCTGAAATAATCAGTACTTCCAAAGCCTCCAAAGCCTCCAGCTGAAATGCTGAAAGAGTCAGCTTTTCCAATTTGCTGAAGATAGATGCTAAGAGAACTCTCTTGAAAGCTGGACAAAGTATTATTAAGCAGATTTTGCATATATGAAAGGGAAAAGTATTGAAAACATTAGTTCTTCTAAAAAGAAAAATGTTTTTGAATCAATGCTTTAGTATAGAAAATGAGCAACACTATTAGGAAATAATGCCAAAAAAAGCAATTCTCCTTTCCAAGATGTTTAAAACACGAAAAAGCAAAATATAAAGTATAAAATGAAATAACATCAACTGTATTTTCAAACCAAAAAGTTCGAACTCGAGTTAAAGGGAAATTTTTATGTACACATAATGCTGAAGAAATCCATGAGAAAACAAATTTCATGCATAGTCCCTACACAAGGCTCACGCTTCCTTCCTGTGGTACACTTACGGCCATGCTGGCCTGTCAAGAAATAAAATGTGCAAACAGTGAAAAGAAGGCATTTGATTCAGGTATCAACAACATCAGGGGTCAAGGACAGGATTTTCAGAAGGTGCTGGGCAAACAGACCTGACCTATCTAATGGCCAAAAGAACGTATGAGTAATTTGTTAACTCCAGAGCACCTGCAGCGGCCACTGGATTTGCTTTAACATTAGAAGGCAGAGTTGTGATCTGTGAGCCTTTAATTCAGTGAAAAAGGTAAGAGAGTCCTAAAAAAAAAGGCTGAACCCCTGGGATTGTATTCACCAATGGCACTTGAAACGTGCAGCTGCTGCCCTCCATGGGAAATGATGTTTGAAAAAGAGAGAGGCAAAATAATAAAATTAATTGTGGTATCCAGAACAACTCCTCACTCAACCCTTGATCCCTGTCAAGGGAGGGTCTGCAAAGACAGTGAGATCACAGATACTCTGCAAGTACTTCAGGCAAGTAGATCAACTTCTTCTCCTCAAATCTGCCTTTCAGTTAGAGTGCAAAGGGCCAGTGACAAACAATAAATCATTTTGGAAACGAAAGTCTGTTTTCCTCTCTCTCTTCTGAACACATAATGACACATGTTCTTCCACATGTTTTTCTGTACCTGCAACACACCTTCACTTATAAAAGTGGCTTGTAGTGGATGGGACATTTAATGAAATCTCCTTTGCTAGTGTCCTTCAGAGAAAAATTTAGGATCTTATTGCTCACACGGGACTTGAGCCAAAACCTCTTATTAAATTCTGTGGGTGTTGGATCACAAGGCTCTAAAAAGTAATAGGAATAAATGGGTTCTCCTGGCTGACCATTCATTTATCTTTAATATAGCATTTCATATGCTTTGCCATTTTATGTACACACCTTTGGCTTTGGACCAAATCCTAACTAGTGTAAATCAGTCTCACACCACAGGTAGGGGAGCTACACAAGCTAAAAACAAGCCTGGAACTGGCCCGCTGAAAATAAGTTATAGATTTACCCACTTCTGTATCACACTACTGGTTCCTGTTATTGCTTTGTAAAGTGCTTTGGGAAATTAAGGGAGTAGTAGGAGCTACATTAAATTAGATCCCAGTCTAATACAATCTGACCTGTATTTCACAAGGAAAGAACTTGCACTTCTGAAATGCTGAGCAATGATTTTTAGAAAGTGTTCAAAGTAAGATAGTTCAGATGGCTCTATGCTACCCTGTTCAGAATCATGTAGGAAAATCTATTACTGGCAATTTTCTTCCTCTCCCCCTAATTACCATTAGTGCTAATTAGTAAGTATATGTTAGTTCAATCTCATTGTTGCTCCATAATGTTTAGCTGAAAATTACAGTAATGAATTCCAGCTTCTTCAGACAAATGTAATAAAATGGTGATTAATATTCCCCAGGGCTATGATAGAATATAATTCAGGGTGATCTAACATGGCTGTGAGTGAAAAGTTTGATATCCAGCAGGTACTGAGGCTGGCACAGTAAATATAAGGTGTGATTAGCAGTGTGATGGAACAAGGAGGTCACTGCTCTCTACTCAAATCCAGGTGCTGTGGCCACCAGGGCATGGACAAAATTGCTTGGATGAGTATGGGCTGGTGGTGTCCTTGTCTTCCCCTGGTTCAGCTCTTGGAAACTGCCCACGGATTGAAATCCACCCACGTCTACTTCTGTAAGGAATGGAAAAAGCTAACCTCCCGCTTTGTTAAATAAAAAATCTTTTTCCATGAGTTTATGTAGGCTGTGCATACTTAACAAAATAGAATAGAAATTTAGCATAATTCAGAGACAGCCGGTGCCCTCTCAATGCACTTACAACCAGAAATTCTGGGTTCCATCCCAGATGTGAGTGCCTGTCCAAGGTGCCATCCCCTCTCTTGTGACAGTAGCACAGGAAAGGTTTATTTGGAAAGACACATGGAATGACCTTGGCGAGGAGCCAGCAGGCAGGTACCCACGAGAGGCTGACAGTCGCTCATCCTGAGGAGCTGTGACAAATGGGCCAAGACCACACTGCTGAGCCCTCTTCCAGCAACAGACTCTCCAGAACAAATCTGAAACAATCTATTTGCCAGGGCCACACAACAGGCTGAACCCAAAAGAATGTACAGTGCTTTTGTAAAAATATTATATTATAAAAATATGTATTTTCTGTTATCCTATATATCCAATACTGCCAAAATTACACTTTCTATAAGAACAGAGGGAGGTACAAGAGTGGGAGTTCTTGATCTCACTCTGGCAATAATCCATACAAATTCATGCCCCAGAATTCTTACTTTACATAATCCAATTTATACAAACATGTTCCTCTAGTCACATGCTGCCGTGGCTGCTGCAATCAAAGGGGTTGCATAGATGGAGAAAGGGAATAAACCCAGAATGAATTCCACCCTGACCAGCTATCCTCTCACAGAGCCTTGCACACCTCCACCTCCCACAGGGTTCCATAAACTGAGAAATTAAATTTTAGAAAGGAATAACATAAGAGATGCACCAAAACCCATCTTTTGTTGCAGAATTAGTTTTACAGCTGCAGATGGATCTTTAGAGTGCAAATTTGCATGGAGTTTAAACTCTAAAACTCTGAAAATTAAACTCCTTTCTATGATTCAAAAAAATGCCAAACAAAAAAGTCAACATCCACCTCCCTTTAAGCCCAATAAATTGCTGCTAAAACCAAAGTGCATGAAAACAGGGTAACAGGATTGTCTTAACATTATAGGAGATCTATGGCCCTCAGTATTTCCATCTTCATTTCTCCTAGTGAATAAAAAAATCTTTTTAACAAGTATATTGTAATAAAAAAATATATGTTTTAGGTACTCAGGTGATGCAGGGTTGTGTCACAAAGAAGTGGAAAGTATGAAAATTGTTGTGCATGTACATATCTGTGTGTATATGTGCAAATTTCACCAAGGTGAGAAACACTCCCCTATGCATTTTTTTTTCTTTGAAATTGTTCCTTCTCTCTCTCTCTCTCCATACCTGTATGGAAAAAAATGGAAAAAAAACAACCTTCTAGCTGTCTTTTGTTCAATGGTGTTGCACATCTGGACAATAAAGAGGTGAATTTAGTGAGGGGGCAGCTCCTAACCTCACACTTTTGGTATTTTGCAGCACCCCCTGAACCAGATGAACAAAAGCAGTGCAGATTTCACCCACCCT
The DNA here is from genome assembly GCA_013186435.1 of Turdus rufiventris. Classification (NCBI taxonomy): domain Eukaryota; kingdom Metazoa; phylum Chordata; class Aves; order Passeriformes; family Turdidae; genus Turdus; species Turdus rufiventris. Next base: position 1,255,906 of record PYHW01010784.1, on the reverse strand, counting down.
GTCCCATTGCAGTCCAGAGAGAAACTGTGGGAAACAGACACAAGGCTCCATTCCAAGAGTGTTGCATCTGTGTATTCTCTTTTTCCTTTTCAGCCCTAACCACTGAACATTTACAGAACTTCTCATTTACAAGTCACTCAGAGACAACAGACAAAAAGTGTTTGTGTGCTGCAGTGCACAAACATTGACTCTGTTGGGGGAGCTGCATTGCTCCCCAACCATGGGGACCTGAGGACTGTTCTTACATGGATTTTACTCCTGTGTCACCTCACTCAAATCTTTGATTTCATCTAGGACGGAACAAGTGACACATGCCAACCTGCTTCCCAAATCCCATATGCTCTGAGGTCAAGCAATTGGAAAACAAAAACACCACCCTCCTGACCTGGGGGAAGAGGCCACTATTTCAGCATCATCCCCTTTCAGGAAGAAGCAAACAAATGGCAAATGAAAACCAGGCTGTTGTTTTTTCTAACTGGCAGGGTTAGACACAGGGTGTATACATAGAACTCTTGCTCTATGTATATATCCTGTGTATATTTAGGTAAAAGCAAACACACAGCCCCCTGCTCTCGTTTTTGTAGTGGTGGGTATTTGCAATAAACTGGAAAGTTGTTGGAGGAGAGGTGTTACTTATTTCAATTCTACAGCACTGTATTTGCTAACTAAGTAAAAAAGTAGGAGAAGTTTCACGTTATCTCAGAACATGTGAAAATAAATTGATGCAAATACAGGGAGGAGGGCTATCACTTTGTGCAATCATAAGGCAAAGTCCACAATGACAACTGAAGGGACAAATGTATGAAAAAATTGTCATTTTCTAGCACAGAATTAATGATTTGTTTATAATAAAAAACTGCATAGTATAGAGATTGGGGCTTTTTTTTTTTNAAAAAAAAAAAAAAATAAATTGTTCTATTGTTTTGACAATTTCCCTTCTGCTGATTTTAAAAACTGTATAAATTTTTCCCCCTTCACTCAGAGAAAAAAATCCTTCCTATTCATTTTGTCTGGTGTGTCAAAGGAATGGAAAACTTACAAGGGTGAGAAATGTTTATCCAAAGTGCTTATTTCGAAAAGCAAACCACTGAGCTTTTAAATTGTATTAACAGAACACCTATAATGCTCTATAAAAATATGAGTGGCTTTCCTGCCTTAGCCCTTCCAGAAACTAAACGAAATATGTGGAAGCATATATATACTATTTTTTTTTTTTTTTTTTGGTAAAAGAAAGGCAGAGGACTTTTGTTTGTTTTTAAAGAATCTCTCAGTGGAGTTTAACACAATGCAAGCTAAGAATGTGAAAGAAAACTAAAATGTGATTAGAAAGAAATCCCAGAAATAATATCCACAGTGTACCCTGCAGCCAAGGGGAATCTGCTTTATCACTCAAATAGCACATGGACAATAGAGATTTTATCTGTGTTGGAATGATTGTAGAGAGTGATCAACAGAAGGTCAGGAGAAATTTCAGCAATAAATATTTGTAATCACCCATTATATCTTTCTAAGGTGTCCAGTAAGGAAGTCTGTATTATTTTATCTAGTGATCTGGCTCAAACTTGGTTTCTTGAGCATAAGAACAGTGGGATGATGCAATCCAGAATTATGACAGAGTAACTGGGAAGACATTTTGTAAGAGAAATCTCCAGTTTTGCTAAAACTGATCTTCTAGCACTAAAAATTGACCATAGAAGTTAACTACCATGTGTTAATTATATTTAGGAGGCAGTGATTAAGTAACCTACTCAAATAATTTACCTCCTACCTTCAAGGCTTAATTCTTCATAACATAAATAGAAAAAAATCTGAGCTGTGTTTTCACTTGAATATTTTGACTTGCACTTTGATGTGTGGGAAGATTTTAACCAAGAAGTTGCTTATGTAGTAAATAATGAAAACAGAAGCAAAAGTATAAATATGGCTTGGCAATTAAATAAATATAATGTTAAAAGAAAAAAAAAGTCAATGGATAAGCAGGGAAAGGCTTCCAAGAGGAAAGATTTATCTTAAAAACACACAAAATGTACTAGAAGTCTGTGTCTCAATACAGGTCCAAAGTCTTAAAGTTTGCCCAGGTCTGCAAGAGAGGACTGTGTACACAGGGAGTGGGAGCAGCTCAATAGAATATGCCTGTTTATCAGTTTTAAACCAGACACGTTTCTGTGCTTTTTATAAGATGTATTTACTTAATTAGCAAGTTGCTGGTTAGATATGAGAAATTAATGTGTTATAAAACATAATACAATTGGATATCTAGTCAAAGACCTTTTTAAGCAATAGAATTTGGGATGCTGAGTACAAAAAGGAAACCATTAGGAACAGGAATGATCTAAAGTAATAAACTGGTTTGTTAACCTTTGGAGTCTCTTCACATGTAGTGGAAATTATAGAAATATTAAACACTTTTCCCCCAAAATAACTTTCAGCAAAGCTTCAGTTCAATGTGTGATAGATAACCAAGGAGGAGGAAAAAAAGGAAAAAATACAGAACTTTGATAGAGTTTGATAGTTAAGTGTTACTCATCACAGCTTCAGCAGGAGGTAATGAAGGAAAGGAGTAGCTTCAATAGAGGTTCCTGCTATTGCTGCAGATAGATTTCCCTTTATTGCATGTCCTTGAGCCTTGCTTGTAGTGGAAGAAGGAGAAACAGCAAGTTCCTTAAACAAAAGCCTTTAGGTGGGCTGGGGACAGAGGCTGGTTACACTGCTAAAATATCTGATGCATTTCATGTACAGCTGAGTGTGCAAAGGGTAAGGCTGCTGGGAGAGAGCTCACTCTGACTCACTGATGTGCTCCAAGTCACAGCCCGGAGTTTTTATCCCATTTTCCAACAGAAAATGAGCAGACAGGCAGCATCCACATGGGTATACACATTCCTTCACAGGTTTGTCCGCACAGGGGTGAGGAGCACTGTTGTGGCTCCCAAGCCACATTGCAATATTCACCTCTTATTCCTCCAAAATACAAATCTGAGGAAAATCAGAGGCTGTTTCTGAGCTGATGCCTGCAGGAAGGTGGTGAAGAGTTCATTGAAAGTCCTCCTGGGAAGCAGGTGGGATGTAAAGCAGCCCCACTGGGTAGGTAGCAATAGAAAGTCGTGCTCTGTGCCAGGCCAACAGAGCTTTGAATGAGAGTTTTAGCTGTGCCATAGGCTTGATGAACAGTTTGATAGCTTCAGCCACAGCAAGGCAATCAGGGGAAGGTGCTTTGAGAAGCATATTTAATGAATCTCATTTGCAGAGAAATATTTAAACTGAATGCCTCCCTGTCTTGCTGGCCATGCTCCCAGCACAGCAGACAAGTGGCAAAGGCTCTGCACTCAGCTCTGGAGGAAGCACACAGCAGGGTTTGGAGATATGTTTACAAGCACTGGTGACAAAATTCCTTGGGGGAATCTGGAACCTTCTCAGTCAATGAAAGCTCACTTGACAAACGAGGGTTCCCTGGCCCTATACACTTCAGCACTGGTTGGCCAATTCTTTGTGCATTCCTTTCCTTCCTGGGCAGTGAAGCTTGTGGAAAGTTCCCTGCCCATGGCAGCAGGGTTGGAATCAGATGATCTTTAAGTTCCCTTCCAACCCAAACCATTCTATTTTTCTATGATTCAGCACCAAGCATAAGATAAAAAGGGTTATAGACTTGAGATTAGACTGGGTCACACTGCCCTTGCAAATAACATCAGTCTGGGGCACACACTTTCCTCCCACAGTGAGCAGAATGGCCTCTAATCAGCCAAAGCATCTCTTCTTCTCTTGTTCAGAAACCTTTAGGAGAGAGTATTGCTGCCTCCTCTTTGGTGCCTTGACTCCCAAGGAAAATGCCCCTTCAGCTGAAATTGCTTCTACTTTGAATTTTGTTTCAGCTTGCAGGCCCTGAAGTTTGAATTAGTGGTTTTACTAATGTGCATTAGTAAATTTAAATGTAACTACAGTTCTTGGTCATAAAAACCTCTTTATTGAGAGTTCATAATGTCAATAAAGTATGCCAACCATTCTGAACTGTCACTGGACTTCTGGGATTTCCATTGGTGCAAGCTAAGTCCTGAAGAAGTTCCTGCACTTTCTCTATTTCTAGCTCCCTTGTGTTGTCAGGGGTTTGGTGTCCTGTGGGAAAAGCAAGGAACCAAATATCTAATTGAAGCTTCCATATCCTTTCCATACTAAAGGCAGCATGTGCTTCAAGGGCAGACACACTACACCTTCACTGCTGAGTTCTCCCAGAGCCTGCTGAACAGCAAAGCATTTTTATTGTAGCTCATAGTGGCGTCTTATAAGAGGCTCTGAGGGGTTGGGAATGAGCAGGTGGGATAACAACTTCAAGGCTGAAAAGATACTGCACCATGTCTGTCTCCAAACCTCCAGCAGCAAAAATAGATGGATATGGAGCTTCAGAATGTCAAAGAGTGCCTTAAAGACAGCATCTCAAATTGCCCAGTGCTGTGGAGACTTGGCAAAGCTTCCACTGGTGATCTCCAGGCAATGCCCTAAGGAAATTTGCCCACTTTAGCACTTCTGTGGAACTCAAGAGAAGCTACAATGTTCTCAGCTTATCCTGACACTTGAACAGGCACACTGCCTCAGACTTGGTTTTTACTGATTTAATTTATTGCCCACGTGCAAAAAAAAAGGTAGCGAGCCATGCAAAGATCAATCTTTTTCCTGCATTCAAAACTGATTTCCATATGAGCCTGGCCATCCCCTTTCTGAAAAGAACAACAAGTAGCATCACAGGAGTCTGCTGGCAGGTTTTTTTCTGGTCTAATGGGATCATGGTGTGCAAACATTAAATGTTAGCCAACAGCAAGTGGAATGACTACAGGCCTGAAGTGTAATCACACCCAGTAATTTCCAGGGAAGGCAAATTATTAATTTATAACTAGTCATTCTTTTCAATTACAGGGTACTTTTCCTGGGAAGCTGTTTTCTCACTGATCTTTCAGCTGCAATGTGCCCTCCATTGCCCTGACACATTCAGATACTCTAATAAGCTGGACTTTGTGAAAATGGTAATTACTGTGTGTTGGGGCTGAAGAAAGCCTCAGAGATGAGAAGAGATGCAGGCCTCCAGAGCAGTAAACATTTCCTTAATATACAATATCATCTTGCATCAGTCTGTCATGTGACCTTTAAAGTTCACAATTTACTATGACATTCATAATTACTAAAGTTCATAATGTACTATGAAAAACAACTTCTAATTTGTATTATCATACTGTTGCTGAATTATTGCTTTCTTTCAAAGATCCACACATTTTTGCCAGCTTGTTAGAAAAGATCTTTTTTAGAGTATACTGAAACTCAAAGAAATAAAAAAGGTATTCCACTTCTGAAGAGTTTTGTGATTACTTCAACTGTATACACCTGTTCCTTGAATAATTCATGTGCCTTGTCAGTAGTAGGATCTGAAATATTTCAATAAAGGGAGCAGGATATAGGCAGAGACTGAAGTCAAAAAACTATAAAGGGAAACTGATCCTGAGGTTATTTTTTTTGTGATATGTCTGAGGTGGGCACAGACTGGATGGACAAACAGAAACAGGTCAGAGCCTGAGCTCTGCCAGGCCAGGGTTCCATTGAAGCTGCACAGCACAAACCAGGATTTCTTACAGATTAATTTTAGACTGCTATCAAGCACAATAATCACTTCATTCTGAAGGGAAGCAGATATACTCTGAGCTGTGTTACTTTAAAAGGAACAACCATCAGGCCCTATTCTCTCCATGGGTCATTGTAGGACAGACACACAGCACTTGAGTATCAGGGTAAATTTTGAAATTCAACTCATTTTCTCTAGTCCTCTACTTGCTAGAATAGAACTGTGGAATAGGGGTAAGGAAACAGCAAGGGCTGCTGTAAAGAAAGCATGATCTGAACCACTTGTGCAAATTGGAGAAAAAGGATCCTGGATTTTGAGATGGGCACCATAACCTCATCAAAAAGTTCAGTTGTAACAGTGCTAAGAGAAATGTGCAAAACAGATTATTCTTCCTCAAAGTTTCAAGAAAGGGAGACCTAGGTAACTTCCTACAATGCCTCTTGGATGCCATCATAGAGCACACTGGATTGGATTATAAAATTGCCAGGTGACTCCCAGACATTTGATAAAGATAACATTCACTCTGCATTGACTGATGAGCAGCTCACACCCCTTGCTGAACTTGAACTGGGTTCACAAATCTCAGAGGCAAGGAGCTGCCACGGCACTTGCATAAATTATGACTGACTCACGATATTATGAATCACTCTGCTGTATTGTACATTCATTCTTTTTCTCTGCTCCCCCACACCTACCACAGTAGCTTTATAGGAAGCTGTAAGCCTTCCCTGGCCATTTTTGTGTTTGGGGATTTTAACTAATTTTTGCCAAATCCCAATTTAAAATTAAATGGCAATTAAAAGCCATCCCACAGTATTTGTTACAGCTGTGAGTTGGTTATCAGGGTGCTAGGAAACTTGAAGAAAATTTAGCTTTTAGGAATTGCCCAAGACCATATTTATCTTGTCATCAAGAAATGAAGAGAAAATCCTCTTAAGCAGTCTTTAAAACTATGTTCTCCTTCTTATCCTCCCAAAGTGCCACAACAGGGCTCTTGGCAGAGCTGGAGCATATTGATGTACAGAAGGAAACTGTGTGTCTGGATTTCTCTTGTGTAGTACAGATGCTGTCTCTTCAGCATGGAAATCTCTTTCATAATGGCTCGAAAAAATAAGTTTTCATTAGATTTTTTCCCTCTTGTTTCTTTGACAGGTGTTACCACCATTCCAGACCTGGTCATTTTTTGGATTGAGAACAGGTTTCTTCCTGAGCATTATTTAATCCTCATAAGTGTGGATCATTTTTACGAGAATCAGTTAGAAATCCCACAGGTTCTAAAACCTGTTAAAGGTTATAGAGACATAGAAGGGTGGGCTGGAATGTGATCTCCAAGAACCTGTCTGTTTTATTGCTTCCAAGGGGCTTGTCAGTCGAAACACAGTTCAGTAATTGCAGAGTGAATAAAACGCAGAACATAGCTTTTTATTAGCACTAAATGATCAGGTTTATTGGCATTAGGGATCTTCTTGATACAATTTCATTGACACAAGCATATGCTGAGAGGCATCTATATTTTCCAATAATACATTACTACACGTAGTAAAACAACTCACTTCCCAGTATTAAGCTATAATGTTACTGATAATTTGGAATATGCTTCTATTATATCTCATTTCTACTATCCCCACCAAAAAAGTATTTAACTTTTAAAGAAATTTTTACTTAAACAGTAATAGCAAAAATTATGTATAATTATTTAATCTATGGTTCTAAGATTCTCTGAAAGAAACATTTCACAGTAGGCAGTACTAAAGGGGAACTTTAATGATATTTTAGAAAAATAGAAGTATAAGCTTTAGTTTTAAGTGAGTAGAAATATTATTAAGTCACACAGATATGAAGTAGAAGTTTAAGTTTTAAGTAAGTAAGAATATGTTTGAAGTGTCTTAAAAGAGTAAAAGCCTTAAAATCTAGTACAAAGTGTAAGCCTTGGTAAAAGTTCAGAAACTTAGCTCCAGACATAATGAAAACATATTAAGAACATTGCTTACATTTTTAAGAGAGATCAGATAGAACCATTTCCATGAATAGACAGAAATATATGCACAAGTTATGTGTAAGGATTAACACCACTTTCGTACTGTATAACTAGAATTCGAATGGGTTTAGAAGAAATGTTTTAGGTTTGTGTGTTTAGCTTATTGG
>PYHW01010784.1:1199426-1237961 GCA_013186435.1 Turdus rufiventris | reverse complement strand
TGGGTACGTGTTCATGGTTTCTCAGGATCCCAGCCAGGGGTCTCCTCACCGGCTGCTCTAGCACCCCAGGCCAGTGTTTTCATCATCAGCACTAGCAAGAGTAACCCTCAGATGTCTGACCTGTCACTCAGACAGATGCTTATTTCCTAAATTCACATGGACTCGGTTGCTTTGCTACTGAACTCCAGATACATCAACTTCCCATTCCTGCTATGAAGTGTCTTTGGCATTTTATTATACCAGGATCTTTACTGCCTTCCTCCATGCAAGCATCCTTCTTTTTGCCGTGACTGGTAATGCTGGGGGTCAGGAGAGATGCTTGCAGGTGTTCTTGACTACAGCATTATGCTCAGGATGTCAAATTGGATGGGTAAAACTCTTGCCACAGAGGTGACGTTTGAATGCTCTGCAGAAAGTTTTGAGCCTGCCCTCCAGCCTTGCTCGCTTGCTTTGCTGGGCCACGGGATTATTTTTCTGACATAGAAGATGAACTGAAAACCACTGGAATTTTTCAGGACCACATGAAGATCCACTAATCACAATGAAGGTGGCATGGCATCAGGTGGATATTACCTTGCCCTGAACTCATGACAGGAAACCTTTCCTGCACTGCTGCTTTCATGAGAGTTACATAAACACTCACCCATCTTTTTTCTTATTTCTGATGTCTTTATACAGAACAGTAACTGTATTTCATTCACTTGTTCCTTTGAGTCTTCCACATTTTATCTTATGTTTTTGTTGGTTTTATTTCAATCTCTCTGAAACAGGGCAGGAACTGATTGGCCACTGGAAATTCTTTCCAGAACAATATTGCACCTTAGGCTTCATCTTTGTGGGCTCAAGATCAAACATAGCAACCTCAGCATTGTAAAAGCTGCTGCTGTGCTGAGAACACCTTTCTTTTGTGTGTTGTTATATACTTGAACCATACAGCTCCACACTGCACACTCCTCCTGCAGCACCCTGTAATGTTTATTACAGCCAGAGACAGGAGCTAAGGATGCCAGAGCTCACATCTCCACTCATGAGCCAAATCCCACCAGAGGGGCTTTTGGCAAAAACAGCTTCTCCAGCTACACCACCTGATTTTTAGCATTCTGTTTTCTAAGCTTAGTTATCTTCAGCAAATCTTCTCTGTTGCAGTTGCTCCTTAACGACAAACCCAGTGTGTCCCTAATGTGTTACAGAAGTGCTTTGTTTTCTGCTTAGCTAGGGTGACATCAGTGGTGTCTAATCTCTCCTAACCTGATTTCCAAAGGTCAGAAAGAAGAGGTAGAAAGAACACTTGTTCACTTTCAGCATTTGAGTGCAAATAGTCTTATCCTGTGCTTCTCTCAGATCCTCCCATTTGCAAAATCTACACAGTATCATCTCTGGAATATCTCTTGTGCTGAACAGACAGCCCTTGAAATGGAGTTTTGAAAGCAATAAATTCTCTTTCTTTTTTTTTGCCCAGCTGAACCAAATGAAATAGTAGACTCCCAGTTATCTAACCAAGTCTGGAAAAAATATTTTTACAATGTTGTCCAAATGTCATGGTTTAATCCAAGCATGACTCAGCCACTCATTCACTTACCCCTGGATGAGATGGGGACGGGAATCCAAAGGGTAAGAGGGAGAAAACACAAGAGTTGTTTTAAAGGCAGTTTAACAGGGCAAGAAAAAGCCATGCAYGCAAGCARAGAAAAACATGGAATTCATCCCCCACTTCCYATGGGCAGCTAGAGATTCAGCCATCCCCAGGAAAGCAGGGCTCCRTCATGCACAATGGTCACTTGAAAAGACAAGTACCATCACTTCCAATATCCCTTCCCCATTCCTCCTTCTTCYTCCACTTYATGTGCTGAGCATGATGCCATAGGGTATAYGAGAYATCCTTTGRGTCACTTGGCATCAGCTGTCCTGGYTGYGTCCCCTCCCAGCTCCTTGTGYRCCCCCAGCCCCTCACTGGTGGGGTGAAGAGCAAAAAAGACCCTGGCTGTAAGTGCTGACCAGGATTAMTGAAAAAATCTMTGTATTATCAATACTATTTCCAGYATAAATCCAAAACACAGTTTCGTTCTAGTGAAGGAAAAATTCTATCCTATCCRAAGCCAGYACAAAAGTTTCCTTTTTTTTTTTTTCTTTTTTTTTTTGATAAATTGGTTCATTTCTGCATCTTCCTTTCAAGGATTTAATGTCTTGGTCACATCTATCATTTCTTAAAATGGTCACACATCAGCTTGCAAAAGTTCCTTCATTTCGTTGTCGTTTATCACTTTTGGCATTACTCCTAAAGAGAGTCAGCCTGAAGCTTTTGCAGTGGGCAAGCAGATACCTAAGTAAGCACATATCTAGAAAAATCATGGTTTTTCTTTCTTCCACTGCCTTTTTTTTGCAATGCATGTGCCACGCAGCACCTAGCAGGTAACATTTTTGTGCATATCAGTGCTGTTCCCTGCTGTGCAGAGGAAACAGCTTCTCTACCATATCTCAAACAGATATTTATGCTACAAGCCGAATTTTCCTTTTCTTCCACCTCTGCCAAGCAGTTTACTTTTGTCTCGACATTAGCTGAGGATTTTACAGACCAGTCTGAAATTTATTTTCATTTTTTATCTCTTTGAGCTTGCCTGAACAGCACACCTGGCTTTCCTTGCACCCAGCAGCAGTGGGGTACACTGAGTTTGGCTGGTTTCCTATTTGGGATTTCCATATATGTCCAAACTGCTGCTTCTAGAACTGCTTTCTGCTTTCTTCACATATTTTCTTCAGCTATTGTGATGTGGTTTTTTTAATGTTAAATTTCCCATTAAGATCCCATCCCCCAGTGTACTAATTCTACCTGCAAAACACATTTTTTACGGCTGTACACTTATTTGTTGCCTCGGATATCCCTTGGCTGCTTCCTTGGGAAAATTGATTTTCTGTGAAGCTATTATTCTTTAGAAAGAAAAAATAAGCTCAAGTAATCAACAACTTATCTGGATTTCTCCTGTTCACATGAGACTGCCACAAAGCACCCATGTTCTGTATCTACCCTTTTGCTCCCTTCCAATTAGTTTAGAAAGCGAGCAGATTTTTTGAGGAGCCTACCCAGCTGCCTCAGGAGGGGGCCCTACTGCACAGCTCTGTTCCCTGCAGAGCTTTTGGTCAAACATCAGCAGCCTGCTCTTCTTTGCCTTGTTTATGTGAATGCCACAGTCTCCTTTTCCTTCTCACACCACCCTTTTGATTTAGATAGCTGCCAGTGCTAGAAATGAACAGAGGATAGGATGATCTAAGCTTTCATTACAACCCTCTCAAAGAATTCCGTGTCATCTGCACTGCTCACTGCCCACCTAGAGAGTGCCCAAGCTGTGAAAACTTTTTATCTGTTAAAGAAGCAAAATACCTGTGCAGGGTCTGACACACATCTGAGTAATGTGGCATTGAATTTATGCCATTGGCATGGTTGATTGGATTGCCTGCAGTCCCCACCCTTGGGCACCTTCAGATGGGAACTGCTGAAGAGAAATCAGCTTGGGGATGCAGAGAGATTGTCTTGGCTAAGTTACAGATGGAGCACTATTGCTCTACTTAAAAAAGAAAAAGTAGGTGTGCTCACACATGCAAATGAAATAGAGACATGAGCAACGATGGTGAACAACTGCTTTACACTGCTCAGGGATCACAGGAGGTGAAGATTCCCACATGTGATAATTGCTCTCCGTGTTTAATGGGGGGCACAAGGTAAAAACACAATACCTTGACAAAATATTAAAGGATTAAAAATGAAGAGGATGAGACATGCCATTTAGAAAAAGAATTTGAATTTATAGGGAACAACCACACAAAATATTAATAAAGTTAGAAATATCTCTTAAAATTGATGAGCACCTACTGGGATATCTCTGTGACAGAACAAATCACTTCACCTAAAAAATATCCCACATAAAACCATCCAAATATTTTATTGCTGCAAAAACTCAAGGAGCACTTGCTGAGCTGTTGCTGTTTAACTTATGCACCTAAACTACCAGTCTGCACTCTGTGCTCTCAGGGATGATTGCCAAGAGGTGATTCAGAACACCTCAGATAAAAGCTGAGTCTTTTTCACAGACTAACCAGAAAGTTTGAGTTTTACCTTGTAAAATTTCATCATTAACCACCTTCAAGATGACTGATATCCTTAAATTTTTGGTAGATTTATCGATATGAATAATATATATGATTTATCAACATATAAATATATCATATATATATGTCTAACTACATTTCTCACCATTTTCCCCCTCCAAGAGGGCACAGCAGCTTATAAAAACCAGTTAAAGCTAGTCACATGAAGATATTTTGTTTTCAACATCTTAATAAAAGTTCCAAAACAGAAATATCATCTCAGTTTAAGACTCTGAACTTATGATTTTTCTAGTTTTAATGGAATATTTAAAAATTAGTTTGAAATCTCCTTGTTCCTCCTTCTTGGTAATTTACTGGATTTTTTAGAGCACCCATCCTACCTGGGCCAACAAAGAATTTTCCTCATAAATGGCAGACCATGACTGAGCTTTCAAAGTGAGGAGAAAGCCGCTGGATTGTTTGCTAACAAAGAAAAGTAAGGTTCACTGAGAGGTAGATTGTTTCTAAAGCTAAATGATCGAAAGAAATATTAAGCTTTCAAAATCTACAGGTCTGACCAGAACAGTCATACAATACAATTCAATATAATTCAATACAATTCATCTGCCAATACAGTTCATCTGCCTGAAGTGGTGCTGCCAGGACTCCAGGATTCATCTAAAAGTTCAAATACAGCATGTTTCATCCAGTTCTGTTACTAGCAAAGAGAGCTTTGTCTTGCTCTTTCCAAATCTACTCCAGATTACTCATTTATTCTCATAAAACCAAGCAGTTTGAGTTCTACTAAATCAAACAGGACACAGAAGTTATTGCAGCAATTCTGTTTTGCTTAAATAACAGCTTGAGCAAAAAACTGGCCATGATGCTGCAGCCCAAATTTTCTCTGCTCATCTCATTGTGTTAGAGAGAGAAAAGAAATGTAGTAGAAATTTATCCTAGTATCGTATGACCATTAAGATCTCTGCTCCCAAGAGAGATTTCCTCATCTCATGGATCAATCTGCTGGAGGAGATGTTCCTAGGAGACTTTTTGGAGCAGACGTGGGGAACACTGACTCCTTAGAGAACGAAAAGAGAGACAGGTCCAAAATGTGTCTTTCCAGATCTGATCAGCTGCCTGGCAGTGTGGCTATATTAATATCATAGCAACACAAAGACAGCTGAGAAGCAAAATTTCTCATTACTGTTGACTTCAAAGCTTTTTCAGTGAAATGACGGTTTTTGTGAAGCACAAGTTGGTACGGCTGAATGAAGACACTTCTGATACACCAGTATTGCCCTGCTTGCTCAGGAGGAGAGGAGGTTTCTTGTGTTGTGCCTTGGGGGCCCCTTGTGCTCTGCTGTCTTTCTTCCCAGTGTGATCTGCACCAGTGAAGCACAGACTCCCGCAGCCCCCAGTGCAGGTGAGGTGACAGCATTTTGTGCAGTACAAGTGGTTTACATCAGGCTGCCCTGTGGCTTGGCCGGGTTGCCATGAGCCCCATCCTCCCGAGAGCACAGCCTGGCCTCCCAGTCACACTGCAGCTGAGGGAGCCCAGGAAAAGCTGAAACAGCTCTTTAAATACTAAAGAGATGCTGCCTGACATGAAGGGGGGTGGGGATAGGAGCTGCCAAATCCATGTCCCTGCCCACACCACAGGCAGCCAGGTGTAAGGGAAACCAATCCAGCCGTGCTATGCCAAGCACAAAAGGTGTCTAGGAGGAAGGAAGAACAGGTGTACACTCAGTATTTTTAGTTTTGCATCACAACATGGCCCAATTAGTTTCTTTAAAAAGTGATTGTTTGACAAAAACTCTGATTTTTCTACAAAACTTCACTTTGACATCAATGGGTAATTGCATGCTTGCTTACCTGCTTATGCATATTGCCCCTCCTAGACCCAGCACAGCACACAATTCTCTTTAACTTGATCAGTAAGCATTCAGCAATCAACCCTTACACCAAAACACATAAACCCACCCATGCTTATTGTTATTGCCATAGGAATATTCATTTTTTTTAACATAAAATGTTGAGCAATAGGCCATATTCAGCTTTGGACAAAAAAACCAAAATAGCAGGAGCACAGCCTAGCCATTTAACCAACAATATGTTTGTTTCTAGGATTGTGCTTAAGGAGAGCCAAGCTCCAGAACAGGAGAACATTATAATTAAGAAAATTAAAGGATTTTCACTTGCAGACAGTAATTTCATAGTTAGCAATATACAGCATGTAACTATTGCCATATGTAAAATAGTGCATGAAACATTAATTTGTTTCTCTGTATACTGTATGAAGAACCACTCTGTGTGCCTTGAAAGAATGCACAAGAAAACACAGTTAACGATCTCATTTTTTAGAACTGAATAAAAACTGGGAGAATACAGTCCCCATGAAATACTGCATCACTATCAGCCAGAAAAGCCAGGGGCAAAACCAGATGGAATTTGCTTAATTAGGTCCAGATCCAGTGGAGTATATACATATCTCTAAGCCAGAAAAAGAGCCCATGGACAGCAAACAAGTTAAAATAAACATGTTTAAAGAGAGCAGAAAGCTAAATATGGCATGGATTTCAGTTTTTACAAATGATGTCTCATAGGTTCAGGCTTGTCTGCAAGCTCAAGCATTTTGCACAATCATTTCTTTGCCTCTTGCCAGAGAATTGCCTAGTTGAAAGTTCTAGAAAATTGTCTTGAAGATGATTAACTCCCTAATTCATTCCTACTAATTTCTCATTCACTTTTATAGAAAAAAAATCTTCTTGTAAAGGAATAAAACAGCTATTGGAACTACAGACTTTAGGAAACCATGTATATGAAATTATACATGAAGGAACATTTAAAAATCTGACTAAATTATGATTCAAATTATTCACATGACAATTCAAAAACACTGGGCAAGGAAGAAACTACTTGCCACCAGGCAAAGCAAGGTATGCCATCAAGTTGTGGCTGACACATGGGGTTTAGAGATATTTCCTATCTGCACAGCAAGACATTCCTTTCTCCATCTTTTCCTGAGATGACACCCATCTGTCAGTTCATTACAGCAATGATACATAAGAGCTCTGCCAGCGCCTATTATTTGACATATTGTATATAAAAAGCAATTCTTGGCCAGCGGGAATTCCCCAAATGTGGTAAACTGGGATCCAGCCCAGCTAAGGGCTAAAGTGCCCTAAGCTGTGAGGAAAGTCACTCAAGAAATGAGTCGTGCACAGGGGCAGGGCCACAAGAGAGGCAAAGGACACAGGAGATACCGGTCAGGCACAGGAGCTGACTCAGGTAGGTGAGATAAATTATACTTGACCTGCAATAAAATAATCATTAACTTCCAGTCCAGTCTAAAGATCACATTTTTACCCAAGCAAAATGCTTCATCTTAATTGTCCAATAATGGGAGGTAAAAACTAATTCTAGAGGAAAAGATTGATATAAGATGAGCAGTATAAATAAAGAGCCAAGTAATACCATGCATCTGCCATAGCTTAAGCCAAATTTGAAAGGTTAATGCTTTCAGATATGTCTAAACCTTAGGTACCTCCTGAGTCCAGAAATCGAAATGTTATTTTGTTCCTAGAAGCCAAAAGTTTGAGGCCATAATAATATAATTTGATAACTTATGTTAACAAGTGAGACTGAGGGGACAGTG
The DNA here is from genome assembly GCA_013186435.1 of Turdus rufiventris. Taxonomy (NCBI): domain Eukaryota; kingdom Metazoa; phylum Chordata; class Aves; order Passeriformes; family Turdidae; genus Turdus; species Turdus rufiventris. Next base: position 1,230,226 of record PYHW01010784.1, on the reverse strand, counting down.
CCATGCTGAATTTTTACCCTTTTGAAGTTTGCAACTCTAGTGTACTTTAATATTCATTGAACTATTTTCTGGTTTTGTGGCCTGAGGAACAAAGGGCTCCTGGCTGATAAAGGCTGAATATCCCTGATCCAAATAATAAATCATGATAAAATTATGGTTGCGCAAAGGACAACTTTGATTTTTTCTCTCCAGGTATTTGCTTAGTTACTTCAATTTTCTTTAAAAGGTGAACATGTCTTTAAAGAAAAAGTGAACAAACTAAGCCAGCCTTATGCTGCAGTAACTATGACAACAGACTTTGAAATAAGTGTAGAAAAAGCTAGACCTGAATCTTAATTTCATTTAATTATTTTTTTCAGTCTACTCTTCACACTCACTACTTTGCATTTTACTCTGAAATTGCGCAGAAACTGGGATTTCTTACTAACACCAGATGCACAGTATCTTACATAGCCAATAGTACAGATCTTTTTTTAGGTTAGAAATGAGATTACTCAGAGAATGAGTAGACAACTCCTAATGTCTCCAGATGAAAGCCAGACTGCTTTCCCAGAGCTGCTGTGTTCAGTGCAGACTGGTATGTGTGAGAGATCTGACTTCATGAAGGAGCAACCCCATTGGATCAGCCACTGTATCATATCATCTATTAGGGGTTTTCAAAATAAGGACTCACTAGAGAAGGTAAAGTTAAAAGTCAGATTTTCAGTGGATTCAGTAAACAGGTTGAAGTGAGAAAGAGGATACTTCAGTTCTGACACCTCTTCTTTTTTCTTTTCAGTTCTTCCCATCTTCCTTGGACAGTCTTTTATGGATGAACTCCACAGTCATGGACACTCCCACCTTCACTAGACAGAAGATTTGGCTCCCTGCTCCTTTCTCATTCCTCTAAATTCTTTCTAGTAGAAGGAGCAGAAAGCAAATTCTGCTCCTCCCTTCATCAAACACAGCAGTTTAGCAATCCAGAACATTCAAAAAAAAAAAAAAAAGAGAAAGGGAAAGGGAAAGGAGAGAAGCTCAGACCACTACCACTACCATCGTGTCCTAATCTGTAAATGTTCTGTTGCTCTCTCCATTTCCTTTGAACAAGTGAACAGGTCCAGGGCTGTACAGGGAAGCCAAATCACTTTAGAGCTGTGACTACCCAGAAGAGGAGTCAATTGAACCTCTTTTAGAGGGAGCCATATTCACCTCTGCACCCACAGCTAGTTATTGACCTGCAGCCACCCACGAGCTCTCACACCCTACAGGCCAGGGACATTACCAGCACCTTCCCCCCCTGACCCCACTCTGCTTCTCCAGGGCCAGCAACACCAAATTCACTGTTGTAGATTGCAGGGCAGCACTGCAGAGGTTGGCACTGTGGCAGGCAGGCATCAAATGCAGAAACAGATGGGCATCATGCTACTACTTATTCAGTCCCTTAAGAACTGATTGTTGAGTAATCAATCTTCATAATTCTCCCGAAAGAAAAATGCACAAGAAGTGTATAAAATGGCAGCCATTCTTTTTCTTCAAGTCTGATCCCCTCGATTTTTTTTTCACTTAACTCTCTCAGCTTTTTCAGTAACATGCCTCCTGCTGCAACAAGTGAAATAAGACCAGTAGAACAAGGACTGGAAGTAAGCAGCCTTAGACTCTATTATCCTTTTTACCAATGCATTGCTTTTGAGACTTTGAAACTTATGCAGGGACCATTTCATGTGTAAGCAACTGCAGATATGTTCACAAAAGGAGCCACAGGTCTTGGTCATCAGACACTTTCCCCTGCTGAGGAGTTTGGGCTGCCCCACAGACAAACACATTGCTCTTCTTCCCTGATTTGTCCTCTTTCCAAGCTGCAGCACTGTCTCACTCTCTGGTAGATGTGCCCCACATTTCCAGGATCTGGGATGTACGTGAGGTGTTGCAGTGTTCCATCTGTGGCTTGCAGAATTATGAACTTACAGGATTTACCTGCAGCTTCCAAGCAGCTGAAGAACCATCATCACATGTGAGAAATGAAGCCCACTCCTCAGGTGAATTTTTAAAAAATTAATAAAGGACAATAGGGGGGAAAATCAATAAAGCAAAAGTAACAGTGCTAGGTGCACAGCTGTAGCCAGAGGTTCACCTATAACTATGAGGGTAACTATAGCAACCCTTCCCATTGCACTGGTCAAATCCATATTCATAAATGATTACACATATTAAAGCATTTTTTGAACCAGTTTACGTGTTCCAGGAACTTTTTAGTATGGCCCCTCCTCTGATCCGCCTCTTTAGAGAATGTGCAGTGATCTCGGTTGTGGCTTTGAGGGCTGTGTGTCACCCCTGCTCTGTGGTTTCAGCAGGTGACAGCTGTTGATAGCCCAAGTGGCAGTAGCAGGGCTCCTCATCATGCCCATTCCTCAAATGTTATCTGATGGTTTAGTTATTTCAGTTATTGCAAGTTAATCACAAGCGCTCTAAATCAACATCAGCTACTTTTCAAATATATCTGAGTCATTTTAATTATTGCCAGTTAGCTACAGAAATAAAAGCGTTCGTTATTATTTCACAACTATAGCTACTTCTGCAAAAGTTAATATATTATAATGCACAACACATAGCATCCCCTTCAATATTTGCAAAAGCCAAGCCTATAATATGTGTTTATCTTGTCACAACAAGTCCTTAGTCAGGAGCAGAGAGCCAGGCTTTACTGACTGCACCAAATAAAAGAGATATTTGTGTAACCCCTAAGGACAAAGACCTGTGACAAGCACTAACCAAGCACAGCCCCAGCTTACAAAGACATAATTTGCATTTCATCTAGGACTGGAGGTGGTTAAAAAGGGTCTACCAGGGCACAGCTGCAACCTTTTATTCTAGTTACCCACCTTGGGAGGGGAGAAGCAGCATTAACTCTCCAGTGGCTGTCTCAGAGAGGGTAGAAAATGGTGGTGTGCTTGGAGCACTTCTTGTTTCTCAGTACTTTTCACCATTACATTTGGAAATGTTCCTAGAGTATTTTTCAATTATTCTCCTTGCAGCAATGATCTTTCTTTTCCAGCCTCAACAGAATCAGGATGAAAGAGTACTGCCATACATTTTGTTTTTTCCTTACGTATTCAAAAAAACACTTAAACATCTTTGTTTCTGCATCCACTACACTCAATGCACAAAGAGTTCATTTACTTTCTGATGGTGAGTCTTGTGAAGTGCATGCACAGCTACTTTTAAATTCCTCCTCTTTAAATCAGAAATAATTTTAAAGCCTTTTTCCACTGGCTCCAGTGGGCACTGCAAGCTAGGGAAGTAAAACAGAGCCGTATTTTGTGCTAGAGTTGATATGGTCTTTCCATTTTTCATCTTTCCAACATGCAACAGCATTAAGGACATTGTTGCAGTCTCTCACGTAGCAAATTTGAAAGTTATTCTGCTTTTTGTAATCCTGGAATGAGTCATGGGCACTTGAAGTTCAATAAATCCCCAGAGGCAGCCAGCTTGGTTTATTTTCAGCTCTGATGACCCACAGAAGGAAATTTTTTTTGAGACATGGGAATTGGAATATTTTCCCTTATTGAGTATAAACAATTCTCTTAACACGAGAGGGAAAAAGTTCATATTAAAAGGCAATTTTTATTAAAATATCAGCTTCTGCCGGCTGCAGGAGGATTAGTAGCATCACTGACTTCCTTCTCTGTTCCAACAATCTACTGCCAGATTTCTCAGGGAAGGACTTGTATGGTTGCTGTTCCTTGACAGCAAGTGTCTGGGAAGTTTATCCTTTGTGTAAGAGCAGTGTTGCAAAGAGGGAAAAAAGGAGGTGCTGAGTTTCTGATGAGGTGGGTGACAGAAGAACCCCCTTTTCCACTTGGGGCCACTGAGATCTTCAGTAGAAGCACGAGATTAATTATTTCCTTTCTAAGAATCAGTCTGGTACAGTCTGGAGAAGTATATTCTCAGAAAGAAAGGCAGATTTACTGCTGCATTTCATGCACTGTGCTGCTGTGCACAAACACAGAGGTACAGCTCTGTTAAAGGGGAAAAGTGAGGGTGATGTGATGGTCATACACAGTGACATCCAGCAACAAAGTGACCCAGAAATGACACACTCAAATGGTGCAGAATGAGTATAAATTGGCTCCTATTATGTCTTAAGTATTGCAAATGGCTCCATATAATGTATTGCTGGGAAAAGTATTTAGTTTATTCAAGTATTAATGCACTACTTTTTTCATTACTTATTTCTTGAATTCATAAACCCCAAAACAAACTTGGATTTTCAGTGCAGTGATTGAGAATTCAGGCTACAGAAGCCAATTTATCACTTAAGATGTAAAAATAGTTCTGTCTAAAAAGGGAGACTTGCTTATTTAAAAAGGAGAATCTGAAAAAGAATACCTAATTAAAGTGTTTTCTTTGGGTTTTTTTGAGAGAAAAATGTATGAGAGATGACATGTATTTAAATCTTTAAAAACCTAATCTATTCCATGGCTTTCATTTGATTTCTGTAGTATGAAAACATATCATCCTCTTGTTTCTCCCAGTTTGTTCTAGCGCAGACACCAGTAAAAATGCCTTTTAATAAAACTATCCCTCTATTTGCTCAAACTATTTTTTAGTCTGTGTTCCTTTACAACATTTGATGAAACACTACTGGCTGTTTTCCTGAGACAAAAATGTACAGTCAAAGTTCCATTTTTAGTTGCTGAATATTAGCAGCACTTCTGTGCACCCTGGCCATTAAGGATGGCTGCCTGATTTTCAGCTCCCATTCTCTCCTACCCATTATCATTCTGGTTGCCATGCAAGTGTGGCTTTAAACCTCCTGTGTGACACAAACAAAGACAATAAAAGATCTGGTGGCTGTCTAAGAGTCATTTGCTTTGAACAATCCCAGAGTTCCTTTCTAGGAATGTCTGCTTTCCTTGGGGTAACAAGGTCCCACACACAGATCCACATTCCCTCCAGCAGTTATTTTTGGTTTTGTTTTGTTTTGTTGTCTTTTTTTTTTTTTCTTTTTTTTCTTTTTTTTTTTTTTTTTTTTTTTTTTTTTTTTTTTTTAATAGAATCCCTTGACTATTACTAACATGTAATTTCTTTTTCCTTGGTCATTTAGGAGGAGTGTCAAAACCCCCTCTGTGTAGAATACAGTTTACAGGGATATCCTTTTCTTTCCCTGAATGTTTACAAAGCACATAGCATGAAGCTTTTTCGGTCTGATACTTTAAATTGTGTGAATTGTGGAAAAATTGTGAGGTTGTGAAGGAAATTGTGATTTATACTGCTGCAACTTAGGCTTCAGACCCACCAGTGCTCTTCTGTGTAAAAACACATAACATGGGATGGTCAGAGTTTTCTCATCTGAGAACTGTTTTGTTTTCTGAAAACCAGCCAATGTTCTAACTGGCCCTAGGGACCCCCACCAGCCCTGACTTGCACTTTTCAGAGCGCTGTACACAAGCCTCAGGTGATTTATAGCGAGTGAAGAAGCTACACACATAAGGCAGGGAAAGAAGGGGGTCTTTGAGAGGCAGCTGCTTTGTGCTGGCTTTGCACTGCTCACCCAACATAACAGCAACACTTAAATCTTGGCACAGAATCCTGCCATGTCTTGCTAAGAGCCGTTGGGCCATTAGTGACCATTCAGTCAGACAGAGCACGGCTGTCTCAGAGCCTTTAGGTGGATGGGGAGAGGCTGTAGTGAGGAAATATTGTGCTGGAGGATCACACTGAGCGATTGCTTGGCTCAGCTGTGTGAGAATGGCAGCCCTGCCGCAGGGCTGATGGACGGGTGGAAGCCAAAAGGGAAATCAGCACTTCATAAAAGTTAATGACCAAGGATGTACTTCTTATGAGTCCTGACCATTGCAGGATTCAAGTGCAAAGCACTGGGCTATTTCCTCTTCCATTGCTCCCTCTTGTTTCGGACCAATCTCCCTCTCTCTTTTTGTTATTACTACTGTTAGTTTTTAATATATGCCTTTGTGAGAAAGTCCTGAATAAAGACACCCTCCATTATTTTCTTCCATGTTCCTACCTGATCTGACTCATCCTTTTCCTACTTTCCCAAAGGTATCTCAAGTGAGATTAAACATCCTCTTCCAGACAGCCCATTTTTGCTAAGAAAGTTCATGCATGGAGTCAAACATTGGCAAATCTTAAATCATCACAGAGAGGAGCTCTGGTGTTCTCAGTTCTAGGCATGAAGTATGTATAGATATCTATGACTAACTGTGACACAATAAATAACAGTCTAACAATAACAAATGTAAGTAAAACATCCAAATTTCTTTCTAAAAAATAACTTTCTCCTAACCATTTAATTTTCTTTCCTTTTCACTCCCATATTTATCCCTCTATTTTACCTAGCATATTTTAACACTTGCCTGTTCTGTAACTGACTCTGCAAATATTAATCACAGTACAAACATTTTTTTGTAAAATTCATACAAGTGGGCAAGGCATGGGAGATGAGCTACAGCGTTTGTAGCTCGTCTAGTGTAGCTCATGTAGTGTTTGTTGTCAAACACACAGATTGTGCATTGGAGAGGCAGTCTAGTGCTGATGAAAGCCTGCCCTGCTAGAAGTGCCTACACCAGCTCCAGCACAATGGTTACGTCTACACAAAACTACCCTGAACTCATTGTCCTCTTGCTGGTTTGAAAAATTAGAGTTTTATTCCAAACTCTGTCATTCACTCTGTGAACACAGGCTTAATACTTCCTCTTTGTTTTCTCAGCTGTAAAGGACTCATAAAGATCCCACTCATTTTTAAGGCATTTTGAGCCATATGGGATGGTGTGGAGGGATTCATAGTCATTCATGCTCAATTTTGATGATTATGGTGAGTGGCATAAAGCAGAAAGAAACCCAAGGAAAAAGTCACTTCTAAGTTGGGTGCTATAAAGAAAGCTCTGGGATACAGGAGCAAGAGATTAATCTAAAATCAAAAGAATTTCAATAGAGCTTGTAAGATACAGAGTAAATACGAACACACTTTCAGTATTCTGCCTTATCAAAACTGCATTTATGAAGGAATAAAAAATTATTGCATAGCTAAAGGAACAGTCATAACTGTGAAGAAAAAGGTTGAATTATTATGGCAGACTACACAGCAACAGAACATTTATGGCTCCACTCAGGGCAGATTGCTCAGTCAGGATTTTTCTCACATATATTACCATATAAACCTCCTGTGCCACTTGCAGTTTTGCAGAGTTCAGGTGATGAAAGAGTAAGAGGGGGATAACTTTACTTACTGCTGTGGAAACCTGTTTATCATCCATGTCTAGAATTACTGTCTTTTTTCCTTGCATTGGAAAAATGTTCATTAATTCCCTGACATCTTCCCTTCACCCCAAAGTTTCTTTCTTCATACATGCATGCACACCATTACTGTTGGAAGATGTGCTTTTACAAATTGTGCAACCACAGCATTGCTACTACCTGTTTGCCATCATTGTGCAGCACTGACTTACCAGGTCAAAATAAATTATAACAGCACAGGACTGTCACAAAATTCAAACACATGAATAGTCACCTCTTTGTCTGACTATTTCTGGGATAATGAATAAGCTCTGTGGACTGCAAGTTAAATATTTCATGAAAGTTATATGATTAACTCATGAGGTTTTTGAGATTTTATGGGCAGTATGATCAGGTCTATCTTTGTCCTTGTCAAGGTGATACATCCTTTTGGTCTCCATCTAAGGTTTCCTTTGCTACAGGTTCAGCAGCAGGAGAACAAATTCCAATTCTTGACTGGGAAAGAGAAAAATTCTTGACCGGGAAAGAAAAAGACTATCCAAGTTTGCTGAGATTTTGAGATGCTACTCTGCCTGCAAACTTTTCCATTTCCATGGCAATACCAAGGGAAAGTACAGCATCTGTGCTGCAAAGCTTGCAGACAGCTTTTGAAATACCAGAAATTTTTGTGGATACAGATGATATTGAACATATGGTGTTTGAAAGAGTGGCCAACATTGCAAAAGCCTTTGGAATCATCTGATGTTTTATTTTGTGTTTCCCCACCCTCAGCTTTTAAGTCTGTCATATTCTCCTAGTAGCAATATAGTGACCCATTTATGGCAACAGCTGCACATTCAGCTTGTTACTAGTGATGTTATTTATCACAGTGAAAAGGAAAGGTTCAATAATATGACAGTGACCCTAAATGTGAGGGGAAAAAATAACAAAAAAAAAAAAAAAAAAGAGCAGTGCTTATACTTCATTGTATGGCCTGGATTATCTTTTCATGACATGTAAATGTTACTTGGTAGGCACAAGTTGACTCTGCATGCTCATGTTACGTGCGCAGCTGAAGCAAAAGTCTTTCTTCATCCATGAGGACAGTGTTCTAGATTTTTCAGGCAGAGTGCAGCAGTTTCCATCAGTGATGTGAAATGTCAGTCTGAGCTGGGAAAGGCCATGAAGCATGAAGTGATGAATTGCCATAATTTTTGCCAGGCTCCATAATGCACAGTGGCTTCGTGTTCCACTGTCTTTACTTGTGTCTGTGTATTAATTTGGTTAGAAAATATCTAAACACTAAAGCCTTAAGAAACTGCTTTGGCTTGTTTCATTCTCTCCTAAATTTCGTGCAGTTTTTCTCAGCCTTACATTTAAGCAAAAACTATTCTTTCTCAACTCATGCATTATGCAGTTCCCAAGTCTCTCCATGCATCATCTGTCTCACGCTGAGGGATTCTAGTTGAGACAATTGCATCATACCACAAATGTGATTTTCTGCTATTAATTCTATGGAAAACCTACTCTGGAAGAGTCTAATTCCCTGGCATTTTCTGTGTATCTCATTATCTGTGAATTCAGGCTTCCAAAGTCTGTCTTGTGTAGAACAAACCTCCTGATCCCTGGGTAGCAAATTTCAGCTTTGAAAACGCTATAAACTTCTGCCTCGGGCTATATTGAAAACCTGAACATCAGTACTTTGGGGCATCAGACTTTCAGTTTTGACCTAACATGTCATGAGACACTAATCCAAAACTGCATCAAACCAATCATTCAGATGAGTAACTAATAATTTATTCAGAAGTTGGCAAAGAGACATCCTTCATATTTCATATGTGTCTGTCTGTGCTCTGTAACTCAGCAAAGTAGGATGTAAAGCCTGTATTTCTTTTTCTAATTGCTTGCATCTGCATTTCAGCTAGACCAGTTCACAGCAAATATGGGACACATCTCAGTTTCTATTCATATCTCTGCAGTTTCAAGTCACCTAAATGAGTTTCCAGTTAGAATTGTTTGTAATTAGTTGCAGGAGCGTGAAAAATTTCTGCACTCTGACAGATTTCACACAAACAGATTTAAAGGAAATCCCAGGAATAGATTAAAATAATATTCTGAATGCTATTCTTTCCATCTCTGGAAAAGGATGTAAAGGCTAGTGAAGGGTGAAGAGATTATTCATTGGAAGCCCTCTTGTAGTCAGCTCATGGGAAGTCCATCCACTGCTGAAGGGAGGCTGTAGTTTGGAGTCAGTCAAAACCTTCAAGTGCTTTTTGGCTTACGGTGCTTCTGAAGTGTTTCAGAAAAAAAGAAAAGCTAAACAAAGATATGAAAATAGAGGCTTTCAAAAGAAAATAAAGCAAAGTTCTCAAACCCTTAAAGAGAGAATAAACCTTCATATTTGAAAGAAATGTACATGAAAATGTCAAGAACTCAAGCCCATGGCAAGGGTCTTCAAAATCTTTCGCAAGGAAGAAACTCTTCAGTTCCCTGAAATCTGAAGGATGGTTTTGTACTTCATGAAATCAGGTCAATAAGTGGAGACTAGAAATCTCTCTAAGTGGGAACACAGGGCTGTTTCATATTTGGCCAACCTTTATATCTTATTTAACTTAGCAATGAGTTAATTGATTTGTGAGTGATCATTTATGCCTGTTTGTGTTTCCTGCTTGACTGCACTCTGTGCCTAATTCCTGAGCATGAGCTGTACAGGGCATGCTGGTGAAGCCTCCACTGCAACCAAGGAAACTTCTTCCAGAGGCAGCCAAGGTTGAAAACTTGGTTCAGAAATGGTGGAGGAATTAGCAAGTGCCACAGTTCCACTTGCGTAGTTCTGCCTCTTGCCTTTTGGACTGAGACTTCCAATAAGGGTGACAAGAACAAAAATGTTTTCTCTTTTCTATCATGAACATCTGCTTATTGAGAACTGTTTTGATGCCTTCAAATCCTCTTTAACAGACTGTAAAAAGAAAAATCATTATATTACATATCTCTTCTTGGTAATGCGGTAATAACAATTCATCATTTGTAGCCAGCAGTTCAAAGAGTGTTTGGCTTTGGGTTTGTTTTTTTTTTTTTTTTTTTCTTAGTAACATAGGAATCCATCACTGACAAGATTTAGATAAGTATACCACAATAGATCCCAGTGCTGATATGCTCTGGATGACACTTTAAGCTTGAAAATAGTTTCCATAATATTAATCTCTTAAATATGGTGCCTAGAGATGGGTGGAGCCGAACAATTTTGATTTGTATTCCAGCTCTGGTTGCAGAGATGGCCACAGAAAGAGATGTACTCAATATGTCTGTGGAACAGAGCAATCAGATATACAGGATGAGCTTTAGAACACTTTATGTTATTGTTCTCTAATGTTTTGGGGTTTTTTTCTAAATAACTTATTTTTTTAAGTCAAGGGTGGAAAAACAAATAGAAGAAATAATAGGATTATTGCAGCTTTCCCCTGCAACACTTTTGCAGCCAAAATGATGGTGAAGGGATTGAAGTAACCTTTGCATTGCTCCATAGCAACACCAATCTCCCCCCTCCTTTCTGCCAGCCAGGCACCAAGGCTGTCCCGGGCATTGTCTCACCTATTCAATGACATAGCTAGGGAATGAAAAGGGTGAGAAAAGCCCTCCAGAAGTAGAGTAGGAAAGATGAAAAATGTTACCAATGGGAACAGACGTATTTGGGGGAGGCTGGGAAGGGAGCAGAGACTGAGATTACAGCCTGGACAGCCTCACAAGGGTGTGCAGCAGCATCCTTTCTTTGTGAGTTAGCCAGCTGGGGAACTCACACCTCAACATTTGTACATTTGACGGCCAAGCCACCCTTTACAGAGACTGTGGGCTCTTCTCCAACCCGTCCATTTCCCATTTTATTCAAGCTGCAGTTGAATACGGTAGTTAGTTCCAGTGCAATGGCTTTTGAGCTGAGAAAATAAATGAGTAAAAGATGCTACAGAGCTGCTCAATTTGAATGAAGGGGATATGGCTGCCAATGAGGCAGGGGATCATCAAATCTTCTCTCCTGAACTCCCCAAAATGGAAGGCAGTGAGAAAACTGCTTCATAATTTCATAACTACAACATGGAGGCAGTTGTTTGCTGTGATGCTGTGAAGCAACAGCAAAAGAAAACAAAAGAACATTTCATTTATTCACTTTAAGCATCCCTAACTATGCCTTTGTGGGAACTGCAGCTCAGTTTCATTGTGCTACTGCAATGAGCCCAGGATCTTGTGCGACATTTCAAATAATGAGAACAATATATTTCTCCATTACTTTACTTACTTTAAGCACATGTGTTGTGTAGTTAATGTAGTTCCTGGTGTTGTGAGAGAGCAGTAAAAATGAAATCCATGCTTAATGCACTGAACTTTGACAACAGCAGCTGCAACTCAAAATTAAAATCCACTGCTTTGCTTTGCTCTCAGGGTCTAATGCAGCTTTGAGGAAGTGCTGCAGTGTACTGTGAATGAGGACATCTGAAATGAAAAAAACACCTGAATGGCTGCCCAAAGGACAGATCAAATCACCAAAAGCAAACAGTGATGTGCCAAGCTGTTTGCTGAATACTCAGGTGAAATCAGATAAAGCCCAAAAGCCTTGGAAATTTCAAGACAAAAGAGAGAGACTGAATTTTTTATCATCTGCTGCAAGGCACTAATCATGGAGATAAAAGACTCATTTAGACTGGCTGACTTGACCCAAAAGCCAGAGGAGCCATTGAAGACAATGAAGTTTCTGCCATCGGTCTCAGAGCACTTTAGATCTGGCCAGATCTACACTACAATTTTGGATTAAATTGTCTTCAGGGGGAGGTAGTGTATTTTGGTTTGGGATTTTTTTTTTTTTTGAGGGGTAGGGCGAGAGCTGTTGTGGTTTGTTTTTTGTCCAGACAGCAGCAGCACTGAACTGCTGAACATTAGTTATTTTTGTCAGTGATCTGACGATGTCCTTTAGGAGTTTAACTGCATTTTATAATGACCTAATATCCAGGTTTTGTTCATTTGTTTTCCCTTTATGTCATCAAGGAGCAGCTTTGGATTTGTGGCTGAAGTAGGGATTATGCAGACTCCAGGCTGCCTCTAAAGGAGAGTTCTTTAGGACTATGTCTACTGAGTGCCTGGCAGGCACCATCCTCAGCTGTGCCCTGCCCAAGGCAGGTGGAATTCTCTCCAGTGATTTTCTGAGTATCTACTATAGTGACAGTGGGAGAAAAATCCAAGGGAGGAAGGGTGTGCATACACTGTGAGCTCTAAAAGATTGTGAACGAGGACTGCCAGAAAGAGTCACTGGTGCCACGCTTGCCTGCTCACAGGGGTTGGTACCTGTGTCAGCCACAACTCTCCACTCGAAATTGGAGTCTTCCTGTTGCCTGTCCTCCACAGAAGAAGCAGTTTCTAATCATACAGGGCTCATGGCAAGAAAGTCCCTCCTAGAGGGATAAGTGGCAGGCAGGAAAATAATATGGCCCTACTGAGCCTGAAATTTGACATGTAAAGTTAGTCACTTAAAATGAAAGAAAGTGACAAGGTTTACAGCTGAATTAGGTTCCTGTGATTTGAAAGATTATTGATTCTGTTAAATAATAAAATCACATTACTGAAGGCGCTTCTTGTTATATGTTAATGGCAATAATGTAAATATCTTGCAGATCTTTGTGCACCATTCACCACTCATTTTCAATAAGGAATAGAAGTAGCAAGAGTCAATAGGTCTGACTCTGCAAGCTTGCTTTCTTTTCGCAGTTAACTTTCCATGTATTGAAATGCTCTGAATACAGATTGAGTTGCTTTGTTCGATATTTATTATTGTTCCACCTGCATTGAAATGGAAACAGCTATGGCTTTGATAAATAGATTCAAAGGCAGTCAAAATTCATTGTGCCTCTTCTAAATGCTTTTGTGTCCTCTGCTGGAGCTCTTTTTGATTAACTCTTCCAGCAAGACTTCTCTTGAATCAAAATAGATCTATTTCTTGCTTTCACAGAACATCAGTGCAAACCCTTTCTTTGAACCAGATTGTCCAATGTCATGTATTTGTCCAAATTTTTGAACAGCCAAAGTCTGTTCCTCTTTTCCGTGCTGATAGACATGGTACTCCTTCTTAAATCATGGAGGCCACATGCATGACAGCTGCTAGATAATTAAAAGGAAAGGTGTCAGAATCTGGCAGTAGAACTTCATTAGCTTTCCAAAGCATACCAAAGAACATTCATTATCACAGTATGAAGTATCATAAATAATTAGTACTAAATCCACACATGCCAAGGGAATGATCAGTATGTCTTCATACTGTGATCAGCTTGCCTATTTCATTACTGTGTTCATTTGAAAGCTCAATATTTTGCCAATTCTGCCATTCACACTCATTCTCCCAGCATTTGTGTGAAGAAAGAAAAACCACAAGGATTGTCTTGCTATTTTCTTAAGTCACTATACCAACCAATTATAAATATTTCACTAAACAATAATAGCACTATCTTGATTTAATTCATGCTCAAGATATTTTGTTTTTGAAGGTAGGATAATATTACAAAATGCAGTTGTAAATTAAGGCAATATTAAGCATAAGGCTGATGCAAACCTTCCAAAATGAAAGAAGCTGAGCTTAAAGATGTATATTATGAGTATAAAGTTCTTCTTCAAGAATTCACGTTTGTGTTATTCCCTCTTCTTCCTTTTATTCATATCCTCACTGAATGAGAACCTTTTTCTCCTAAGAGGAGAACTGAGTGCACAGAAGAAGAGCACTGAAATGACTAACTTACATACACACAGACTGTGTATTTTATGTAAATACGCATTTAAATTTACTGCCAAGATCACCCTTGTCAGCGGCGCAGGATGTAACTGAATAATGAAAGAGGGGCAGCATTAGTTTAAAGTGATTGCTGTGTTTGCTCCATTATTAAGTTTTGTTGCCTGGTGCTACAGGGCAAGGCAACACAGCAGGGGCTGAGCAGGGAGAGGAATACCATGAAAATTTAACTGGAACCGAGAACCTGCAAACTGCAGAACACGGAGACTCTAAGGCATCAAAGAAATGAACAAAATAATCCACTCCTCCTCTTGTGCTTACTGTCCTTTCTTCCTCTGTAAATCTCCTATACCTGTGCCTGAAAGACACCTCCTGCTTTCACCTTGGCTTCAGGTTTAATCCAGACGTCTTGAACAACCTTGTTTATTAAAACTTGCTGTTGAATATAGCAATACTGACAGTTCAGCTGCCTGGAGTGCCTTGCTGAGGCCCCAGGACAGGAGAGCAGAGCTGCAGCACATGTTCAGGGCACAGAAATTGTTCTTGTGCCCCTGCCCAGGACTGTGCACCAAGGGCTCCTCTGCAAGCCTCAGCTGCTGCCAATCTGAATAAGTGCTAAGAGCAGTCTGCCTTCCTGTTGTGCTGGCTCCTAAATAATCCATAAGCATAACAGCAACAAGTTCACCCTAGGAGTGATTATCAGTAAGAAATATTCCCACTAGTTTTTTTGGGGTTTTGTTTTCGAAAAGGAGATGTAAATTCACCCAACACAAGTGGGAAATATCAATTATAATAAAATTCCTGAAACAAGAGGGAGAAAAAGAGTGAAAGCATTTTAAAAGTGTTGAAAGATTCCAATTAATTTTCCATTAAAGAACTGCTCATTGTTTTGAAATTTTACAGAATGAGAATAGAAGTTTACAAATTTATCGCAGCAGCATAATTCAATTTACAAAGGTTTTAAAACTATTTTTACCTTCCTAGCCTTTGTGGATGGGGAAGAAACGTACACAGTCTGAAATATTTTCAGAGGCTCCGTTTGGCTCCATAATTGAGCAGCTGGCAAGAGGCTGCCTGGTTGTATTTCCCAAGAAAGCACTGAGGTGGCAGAACCCAACTAAACCCAAGTTTTCAGTAGGCTGAGTAAAAGTCAAAGCTGTTAACAGCATGTGCTAAATCGAAGGGAAGAGGGGCACAACCACATTTCTGCCTTGGGCAGCATGAGGGCAAGTTGGGGCTGCCCATCTTAGGGCAAAGTTCTGCCGGGTACACTTGCACATGGAAAGAAGCTGCATGCAGCTTTCCTCCCCCAGGAGAAGCAGGAAAATGTTAACAGCAAGGAAGGTGGGAAGGAGTGGCCCCAGTCCTGCTGCCTGGGCTTGGACCACTCATTCCTAGTCTGCCTGAGAGGGCATCAGGAGCCTTGCACCTGCCTTGGGACTGCGACACCTCACGCTTAGAGGGGGAGATGCTGGCCACACCCTGGAAGATGCTTGGACCAGAGAGAATCCTGATGGATTCTGAGTCAGCTAATATAATACACCAGATTCCACAGAAAACTCAATAACAGGTTTTTGTGTCAGAGAGAGACTGCAGGGAGCTTGGTTGTCGTGTACAGAAATTCATGGGAGAGATTGAGTTCCTGTTCAGTAGTTCACTTTCAGAAGGTGATTTAGCCACTTGTTTTACTCAATTTAAAATCGTCAGCCTATTATTCATAAGAGAAAACAGATTACAGAGCCTGTATTTTTTTCCTTACAATGGCTTCAAGCAGGTCCTCCAATACTTAACTGGCCTGGGCAGTTTCCCTCAGCTCTCCTTTGTCCGTCTCCATGGGGAGGTGTATCATAGAAAGAAATCAAATCAAAATTTACTGCGAGACTAAAGGCACTGGATATCACAGCAAGTTGCAAGGAACCACAGTGCTCAGATTAATGCTCAGACCGATGCTGCTTTGAATTCCACTCCAGTTTCACAGATTATCGGGGAACAACAGTCAAGTTAAAACAAGGCTGTTCCTTCTCAGCAGCACTCACGCTTGGCTGGAAGTTGTTCTGTCACTGTCTGCACTAATCAGTCACTTCAAAGTTTGCCTGGCACCCTCTGGGGCTGCCCCCCACGTATAGCCTCTCCTTTCCTTCTCATTTCAGTTTCTTCCCATCTGCTGAGGCTGGTGGGAGAGAGCTTGGAGGGACAACTCACCAGATGCGGAGCAGGAACCTCGAAAGCATGAGGCTAAACCCAAGCACAAAGGAAGATTTACTTTGTGAACTTGGTAGCTTAATATTCTACTTTGTCTCCCAAGGTAGATTTCTCTCTGCCTTTGCATCAACAGAGGCAATAACCTTCAGCTCCGCTCCTTTCCTTTTTTTCTCCTCTTGTTGCACAGTGAAGGAAAACTGGCTCAAGGTTAGTGGTAAGAGAGAGCATAGTCTTTAACCATTCCAGTTCTCATGCAGCATTTTGATAACTCCTCTGCTAACAGAGCTGATAGAGAGGAGAATGACAGAGGGGAGGCCATTCCCTTCTTGCTCCTTTTCTTTGCTACTTTGAAAGTTTTGAGTGTATTCACATAACTACAGAGCTAACAAAAATGAGAAGTAAAATGGCTTTTGAAATGTGAAAATTCAATATTAGAAATGTGATGAGAAGACACAAATGTAACTGTTTGAAAAGGGTTGCTGAACAGTGAACACGGGGCTGTTGTACAGCCCCTGCACAGGAAGAATGAGGAGAGCAAAAGGAGCAGGCTGTGGGGAGACAGAGCAGAGATGGACTGAGATTCTTTTAACTGGAAATTCAATACAGCTTCATTCATTATATATTTTTTATGAAACAGTGGAATTAAAAAGAAAAGGCTTGAATGAAACACGGGGCTTCCAGCTTGCTCAAGAATATTGCAAAAGCCCTTATTCAGTTTCCCTTGAAGCCAAGAGAAACTTGTCTTTTCTGGTTCAATTTTCAGCTCTTTGAAGCAGAAACTCAGTCTTTTATGTGTCCCTACAGTGCCCAGTGCAATAGGTCTCCTGTCTCAGCAGGGACTTCTAAGTGCTATTGTAACAAAATTGATTAATCATAATTTTTAATAACTCCTTAATATTTCCAGTATTATCCTTGACTAAAAAAAAATATATGCAAGCTGAAAAGGCATGAAAATTTAATTCAGAACACAGTAGAGATAAGTTTTTGCTGCAGGAAAAATCTAACACAAAAGATAGTAAAAATACAGAAGTAATATTAACAGTGTAACTAAACAGAAACCTTGGCTTTGCATCTATTTGTAGCCTAAAAATTAAGTGTGAGATGAGTGGGATATGCACTCGCATGCAGGGATGCTATTTATGACTTCAAGAGGAGGGAGATGTGCTGTTACCCAGCTCCATCTGCATGGCAATGAAGGGCCACTCAGAGATGGATGTGTAAATCTTCCTGATGTGATTCCTCCCCACTCTTTTGCAAAGTAGCACTTAATATTGACTCCTGTATTGCTGTCATATAACCCCCACAGTACGTGTGGAAATGGAAGGGCCAGCTCACATCTCTCACAGCCTCTGGTTCAGGTTGCAAATGTGGGCGGACACTGCTGCATCACTCTGCACTTCAATAAGTGTTTTTAAGGCTTATTTTTCACAGCAGGAGCAGGAATGAAAAATAAGATTCAATTGTACATGTCGACAGGCTGGGAGAAATTCCAGCATGCCATAACACCAAGTACCAGCCCAGCCCTTCCACTCTGTAAAGTGCAATTATTGCAAATTGCTTCAGAGCTGGCAAACATCAGAGGCATACATGTGCCTCTCTGCAAATATACATAAACAGGACTCATAAATGATCCTGGGGTTTTCTTTGTGCCTCTGGTGGAAGGAAGTTTAAAGTCTTAATGTGAACGATCCTTTCCCCTCATCTAGGGCAGATCTCTACCTGAGAGAGTTTCTCTAGGCTTCCCTCCAAGCCAGTGAAGAGCACAAATATCCCACAAATATCTCCCCCTGTGGAAAACAGGGGATGCTTGGCCCATTCCCACCTCTCTCCTAGGCAGCTAACTGAGACTTACACATCTTAGACGTGGCTGGATTAAATGCTGCTATTTGGATGTCTAATGTCATTTGAGTTGAAGTTTTGTATATTTTCTGTGGTAATCTGCAACCAGAAGAAAGTGCCAGGTCCATTGGAAAAAAAAAAAGCCTTTTGTGATTTAGAGTTATAAAATACAGTAAAAGTTAAAGTATATAAATTGATAAGCTTTTACCTCAGAATTTAAGCTTCTGTATCCGTGACATTAAGCAAAACAGAGCATGGAATTGTAGAATACCACTGCAATTCATGTGGCTTTCCTTTTCTGATACACACCTCTCATGGTATTGAGCACACTCAGAACCCTCCAGTTCAGCCATGTTGCTGAACAGAAAATCCCATATGTGGATGAACACGAGGAAACATTTTCCTGCAAATTATTTCTCAAAAATATCAGCTGTGTGATAAAGCTGTGGGATTAATTAATTTAGTATGCATCTCTAATTGCCTTATTGCAATCCTTCTCTCCCAGGACTAAAGCTAATGCTCCATATCTTGAAGTATCTTGAAATTACAGTTTTTTCCTTATCATGGCAGGCCATTAAATTATTCTATTACCTTCAACACATAAGGAATTTTTGTATATACCAGATACAGATACTACATAGACATCCTACAAGTCTGCACAGATATTTTTGCTCCTAATAGTAGAAATGATTTTAAAATGTAGCTGCTTTTTTCCCTTTAATGTTAAAGCACCCTTGGGAGTTAAGTACAAGACACAGCTCAGATATACAGGTGTATATCATTCCTGTGCCACAGTTATATCAAGACATTTTTAATGAAGAGTCACCACTGGGTCAGCTAATGATCTGACCTAATTTAGCCAAGTTAATCTTTTAGAGAGACCAGTACCTCATATTTAGCTCAGCAATATCTCCCCCAAACCATCCAGTTATTGATTTGACTATTTTCACAATAATCTATACCCTAATAGTTGCCTATGGTACTCAAATTTTAGTTTATTTCTACTGTGTGTGTTTAGTTCTCCTGTGTGAACTTGTGTATTTTTTCTTAGTGAATTAAATTCATCATGAGTTCAAAGGGAGTAGTATTTGAACTTTTTCCTGGATTTACCAGGAGGATCATCCTGAAGAGTTTAGCTGGAGAAAGAACAGACAGTTACCTGGTCTGTTTGAATTTCACAAAAGAAGCAAACTCCAAGCTAAGAATTATTCATGGAAATGACTTGACCAATAGTTGGAATAACTGTATTACATTCATTTTAAACTAATTATACATGATCAGCAACAAAAAGGAGATAAATTATAAATAGGATTTTAAAAAATATTCCTGAAAGCATATATTTTTTTTTTTCACTGAAGATAAAATGTGCATCATGATTTAATTCAAAAGACAGGCCTTGGATGATGTCAGATCCCATAGACAAGCATAGCAGGTGATCACAAAGCTCTCATTGCAGCTGAACCCAACTCAGCCTGCCCAAAAACCCCAACTCACGTGAAAGCCCAGCACTCCCAGCAGTGTAGGCCAGGAAAAAAAACAGGAACCCATTTATTACTTAGGGAAAGGGACAGCAAAACGATGAGCACACCCTGCAGCAGGTGTGTGCAACCTTTGGGGAGGCAGCAGCGCGTCCTGCAGCCCCCTGGCACCGAACTCTGCGTTCAGCAGTGCGGGCTGGGGATCTGCTGGGAGCAGACACTGCAAGGCTTCCTGTTTGCCTGGAGCCTTAAATATTTCATCTCAGCCCCCAACCAGAACAGAGATGTGATGAGCAAGATAAAGCAAACTCCTTAACAATGTCTCTCTTTTTTGGACGAGCAAACCCTGACTTGCCACACATGGGAAAAGCCAGTCAGCAGTTCCCAAGATGACCCCTCTTTGAAGTGATATCTTTTTTTGCTTCATTTACATTCTGGTTTCCAGCTAAACCAGGACTTGCACTGTCGATCTCTGTGTGTCTGTTCCAATCCATCCACTAACAATTTATGGCGACTGGGCAATTTCAAACTCAACAGAGGTAACTTTCAAATATATCCCTAAATTTCCTTATAGTCCCTAAAAATATTAGTTAGCAACTGCATCAAATAGAAAAAAATTACTTTCTGGAGGAAAGTCAGCTACAACTCAGCGTAAATTTATCCTGTTGGAGTCAGGAACCAGCCAGGAAATCTCACAATATTCCCTCAGTAGCCAATGGGGACATTAGCTAAAAAAGCAAGGGGAGAACACAAATTAGGATTGGAAGTGCAACAGGTATGAGTACACAGGAAACCATATGCCACTAGATTATAGATTATCTTCTGTTTAAGGAATGGTTGTTTAAAATTTTTTATACAAGTCTTCTTATAAATTCTTTTTAAACCATTTTTAAGTGTTATGTAATTTATTTTTCCTGTGCTTCTGGAGTCTTGCCTGCAGAAGCACCCACTAAAACTTCTGCAACACTATGTACACATTTTCTTATTACTTATGCCAGCCCTATGGCAGCCTCCAGTCTTCAGGACCATGGAAACTTCACCAGATGAAGGCTGGGGAATGGAGGAAGAAAGAGAAGCATTGGTAGAAAAATGTGGGCCAGAATCTGGCTCTGACTGCATCTTTGGAAACAGTGAAGAGCAGGAGCAGTGCTTCCATGTTCCAGCTCCTACAACAGACTGCTGGCCTTGTCACCCACTGTCCAGGCTTGCTGGCTTCACAACATGGTCTTCAACTCCTTTCTATAACCTCATTATAAGTTTTCCTGTCATTCCTTTAACCACTAACATATTTTACTTCCAAAGAAGGACATATTTAATTGGAAAATGAAATTAAATTACTCAATCTCCCCTTCTTGCTTTAATTTTATCAACATCATGGCTTCACTTGGAGCTATTTCCCAGTCAGAACAAGAGGGAAGCAAGGACTCCCCCATCTGAATGCAAGCTCATTTTCCTTGGTATTTCCAATTTAATTTTTATTTTTGTAATTGTCACATTTCCTCCGGCCATTTAAGATGACAGCAGCGTCTTTCCTTGTGTGATACAGGACTCGAAATATTTTCAGAAGCAGCAAACTCAAGGAATAAGAAATAGCATCTATAAAACTTTTCCAGTGGGTTAACTTGATCTAATACATCAAGACACCTATTATCCCACATTTACAGGACTTCCTCTGTCTCCTCCAACACTGTACACTTGCTATCTCTTTTCTTGATACGGAAACCAGCACAATAACCCCGACAGCAGTTTTCCTTTCACCCCTGAGATGTGTACCCTTACAAATTGCATGCAGTGGTCCTCTTGATTCCTGAGTGTTCCCTGAGTAAATGCTGTTGAATCTGGCAGCCACCAGATTCAATATTCCCCTGTCATATGTATTTTCTATACAGATCACGGCCCCTTGCCACCTCTTGCTCAACAGCGTGCTGAGAATGAATGCCTGGGAGCTCCATGACATCTCTCTTGGTGTCTATTATGTTCTTTTTCCTGTAGCCCATGAAAGGCCACAACAACCACACAGCTGATAAAGGACAGAGAGAAAATGTGCTACAGAATAAAGTGACAATGCAACAAATACAACTCGTGGGAGGGAAAGAATGAGTTATTGTGGGAAGGCAAGGGCTTTGCTGGATGCCTGAGGTCAGGCTGCATGGTCAGAAGGTGATTCCTGGCTTTCTGGCCCATACCAGAGACCCCGCAGAAGAAAGGAGAGAGCAGAGGACCCTCATTGTGTCTGGTTTCAGCATACCAGCACCCTGGTGTGACAGAGTTTCAGAGCTACAGGAGCCCACCACTCTAAATGCACACTTCTGAGATTCCCATCAGAAGAAAAATCACTCAGAGACAGAATGCATGTACATCTCCTGAATTACTGAGCAGAAAATAAATCAGAAAGCCAAATGGTTCTACCTCAGTTCAGCACGCCCAAAACTAATTTGCTTGTGCTAGTATTTTCATTCAAATAAGCGTCCTCTCAAGAAATAAAGCACAATGCTAGGAAAAATCATCCGTCCTGCAGCTGTGATCAGGGAATGAATGAGACATGACAGCACTCTTGTAGATGTTCAGACAGCCTGGGCTTGCCTCAGTCATCTTTTCCTGCGGTGGCAACATCCTGTGTGATGTAGTTTTGTGTAATTTCTGACATTGTCATTTCAGATGTTGTAAAATCCTGGAAGCGCGAGAAGGGACCAGGGTAAGAGGGGAGAAAATAAAACATAAAATAGCATCTGACAACACATATCCTGTCCCTTGTGTCACTGCAAGGTTTGCATGACTTGTCAGGATAGCCACCAATCTGATCAGAATGTGCCTACAGCTGGCGTGGCAAGCGTGCTAAGCCTTGGAAACCTCTTGATGTCATAACCCAAACAGCAGAGGGGTCAGTTGATTTAGATTTTCCTTCCATGTAGCAACCTTCCCCCTTTCTGATCAAAACACCCAAGTCAGAGATGAATGCAATTCAGCTAATCACTGATAGCAAACTGCACAAGAAAAAGGCAGGTTTAGCAGAATTAGCAGCATTTACATTTACACAGGCTACTTTTCCTCAGGTTTCTCAAGAGCTGATACTCTGGACTCTCCCAGCAGGGTTGAACTGATATTACACTTCCCTCTATTGGAGTGTGAAATTATTTGGGCACATGTTTTTGTGTACGTTGATAGTAGAAGAGTTTTCTGAGGTCTGTCCCACTGTCAGGCTGATCAGGTTCAGAGAGAAGTTGTCAGACAGATGAATGGACCTCTAGCATAACTAGAGATGGCAGATTTCTTTAGCAAATCATCATAAAGCCAGTTAGCAATGGATATAAAATGTTTTTTCCTAAATTATATATGTCACACAAATACTTAGGGCTAACCCGCTAAATTGTCATGACTTTTATATACAGTTTCTTTACCACTATGACACTCAGGCACCTTTTACTGCAAATTCTTCCCATTATCAGCTTGATTCCTCCACATTTGGTGGCCTCTCTTTCTGCCTAATTAGATGGTAAAAAAATATTCCAATTATTCTCTGTTTAATCAACCAAACCATTTTCATTAGAAAATAATACCCTTCCAGTAGTTTCAACAAACATAAAATGGGATTTTTTAAATGGGAATCTGTATGGTTATTGACAAAATCCCATCTCTTTTCCTGCCCTCCCTCATCTGGGTACTTGGTGTGCTTCAGGTCCTGGATTCCAGAGCAGCTCAATGTTGAGATATGGAGAGCAGCATTTTTATGACACAAATTCAGGAGGATAGTGCAGAACCAAGAAAGAGATTCTAGACATTCCCCGCTGTCCAACCTGCTCAGGGGGAGCCAATTTGGACCCCCCATGAGGGGGTTTTACTGTTTTCATCAGTGAAATTGGTTTTCACTTATGGTGATCCTGCCAGAGACTCTCACATACACACTGTGTTTCTAAATTTATGGATAAATTAAAGATGGACTTGCCAGGGCAAAAGGTTTGAAGTAGCTGAATGGATTCTGACCTGTGGAAAGGGGACTCTTGATTTAGGTAGCCTTCAGTTTTGGGTTCCCATTTCTCAGAAGGCACCTATTTTCAGATTCCTTGTAGGTAGTTTTCAGGTCCTCAAAGTATTGTGCAGCTGCACTGTGAAAGTCAAAGCCCTCAGGAATCTCCAGGGCTCAGAAGCCCAAAGTGGAGGTAACCAGAGATATCCTTGTGATGGCAGCTGGTTCTGCTCTGTGGCTTCAGAAAGAAGAGAATTTAAAGGGGCTCACTGCTCCGGAGCGACTTAGAATATAAACAAATATAAACAAACATAAATTCTCATCACCCTCAGAAAATAAAAATAAAAATGGGTCACTCAGTTCTGTTTTGGGTTTTTTTTGTGTTACTCTCCTAAGAAAGGGGAGAGTCATTTATGGGGAAAATCAAATAATTTTAGTAAGCAGATATTCTGGTGTTTGATGTATGAATTAAGAGGTAACAGTGGCTACCAAAAGAAATGCACTACAGAAATAAGGAATTAATTACTATGCATACCACAGACAGAATAAAAACAAAGAGCCACATTATGATCTCATAGGAGCTAATAAAATTTTTGTTCTCTTGCTTTCAGACTAATTGTTACCTGAATTGCTTTATTACAAGACCATAATTTAGTCCATTTTAAAAAGAATTTCTACTTTTTTCCAAGATGATTTTGGGTGCAAAACTGAAAAAGAATTCCAGGCAGAGGACTCATCTTCCACCAGTGGAAAAAAAAAAATAGCCTAGCCTTGCATTAAATGTGTTACACTGGTAAATGAAGTGACAATTCATTAACAGGGCTGTTTGTAAAGCATGAGATCATAGTACTAAAAAGTGATTTAAAAGTCTTTTAATTCTTTAGTTTATTAGCTTTTGAATTATTAGTATTGGTTTACAAGCTCTTTCCTTTAGCAAGCTGAAAACTAGCTTGGAAAAATACAACAAAATAAAACAAACCCAGAAAAAAAACCCAAAACCAAACAAACAAAAAAAAAAAAAAAAACAAAACCCAAAAAACCACAAAAAAACCCCAAACAAAACAAGAATACAATGCAAACAATACCACTGGCAAGGTAACAATGACCAAAAAGAAAGAATATAAAAAGAAAGACAAACTGGGGTTCTGAATTCTGAACTTACAAAAAATAGCAGGTATGGAAAATTCACAAAAAATTTATACAATCTGCCATCATTTACACCCTTACACTGTCTTATAATTCAGACAAAAAATAAATTAAGCTCAAATTAAGCTCCAAGTTTAATTTCAATAGCAATAAACTAGGAATTAAGTATTATTTAATAATGATTTCTACCTGTCAGTTCTGTGTTTGTCCAAAACGACATCACTTTCTAAAATATTTTTATGCTGTTATAGTTCTTGTTTACAGCTTAGTACAATTATTTCTACAGTACTGTGAAAGGCATCAAGGGAAAATTTTACATGTGTTGTTGAACAGTACTGAATTTCTCCACAATGCCAGAAGTACAAATAAATCCTAGATTAGTGATGCTCAGTGTGGTTAGGTGATCATTAGAGATCTCAGAGAGACTGACAGCATAAATACATCCCAGACTCTTTAAAGGACAAACTTTTCTTTTGACTTTACAGTATTTTACACATCATAAAATTTTATATATGACAAAGAATTAATTTTAAATAGGATTCAGTTCAATAGTTCTGTTTGTATTTATCTAGTAGGGAATGGGAAAAAAATGAAATATAGTTTAATTAGCACTGTCAAACATGCACCAAGTTTAACTTGGCAGGAGGGATAAAGTTAACAAATCTCCGCCTTTTGTCTCTCTGTATGACCAGCACTCTAATACCACAGTTATTTGACCTGCTAAGACATGCATAAAACCACACAGCCAGGCCTCCTTTATTGCAGCTTATTGTCTTGGACACCATGGGAAGGAAGACATAACAGCAGCAATGTGGTTTAATTAGGCCAGAAGTTGATTAACTCTGCACACTGGGGATGTCTCTGAGAGCCCAAGGATGTAGTGCAGTCCCTGCCCTCTGGGAGAGGGTGCCCTGTGCTCTGTGCCCTGTGCCCTGTGCCCTGTGCCCTGTGCTCTGTGCCCTGTGCCCTCTGTCCTGTGCCCTGTAGTCTGTGCACTGAAAGCAGTATCATATTGTTGAAGAGAAAAATGTGGGGATTTTGCTTGTTTGTTTGGTTGTTTTTTTGTTTGTTTGTTTTGCTAGAAGATGTAACATCTCATTCTCTTCTAAAATCAGGTCAGATACGAGGATGTTTCCCAATGAAGGGAGCAAGGGCAGTGATGAGGGAATGTTTGCATCTCATCCAAACATCCCATGCTGCTTTTCCTTCTGACGTTGCCTCTTGCCCTCCCTGTTATAAATGTTTCATTTCTATCCCATATTAAATTATATTTGAAGTGGTTTGTTTGGCAGTGCTAAAGTTTAATGTTTTGTCTTGCAGGAATGTTGCCTTTTTTCTCTATGAAATTCTGAGGAAATCAACCTGTAGTCATGATATGTTTCATGTGGTCAGAAGACATTTTCCATCAAAATACCTTGGAATGTTCAGTATGTTCAAGCAATACTTTTATTTAACTGTTCCAGCATGGCTATAAAAGCCTTGCATTGGGATTTCTATCTCATGCAGTCCCACATTGGCATGGTAACAACGACCAGTGTAATAATGATCATTCTCCTGTGGTCACAGTGCTCTGCCAAAGCCATGGTTTTGAAGTGACCATATGTATTCCAAATCAGCAGGTTTGTAAAACACACAATAATATCTGGTATGGAGTTTCAGACTGTGCTCAGCTGCCTCGGTGTGTTTATAAAAGGAACATGAGCTCTGTGAAATAAAATCCTGCTCTGGTGTGCTTCCTTCAGAAAGTTCCCTTTGCTCCTCTCGGTTCCCCTGTGCCCACACCAACACTCACCTCCGCACTGCTCACACTCCTCCCCTCATGGCATTGCCTCTGATGAGTCTGAAAGGACATTTACCCACAGTCAGTGCTGTTCACTGCACTGGAAAGGGCCCTGCGTTTACCATGGGGCTGACTGCTCTTGGCAGGCAACATCAACCCATAAACCATGCAGCACGACTGCCCCTAACATTCCTGCTGCAGACAGGTGCACTGAGTGCCATCTGAACACACCTCACCAATATTCAGCCATAAGCCCTGAGTAATTAGGTTCTGTTTTCTTAGAAGAGTCTTTCATTCCCTTGCACTTTCTCTTTCACACTTTCATTCTATGTGTAGATTTTCCTTTACATTAATTTCTGTGGAATTTTAAAAGAAGCTGCAGAATCCTACAGAAAATACTCCATGCAATTACTGAACCCCTAAAGGGTTGTCTTTCCCACTTATTTTTCTCCAGTGCAAAAAAGTTCTACTGAGAATACTACATACAATTTAGCCTGAGCCACATATAGCATGTACTACGAGGTGAGCATTGATTTGTTTTTCTTTGCCCATCTATTACCTCAATGAACACATCTGGAGAAGGTGCAAGACTAAACCAAGCTGTGAAAATTATCTTTGAATTAAGCTGAGAGAGAAGAGAATTCACAGCACTGTCACCTGGGCACATATAAGAAACTGAGTTATTGTGCTCACCTCTACTAAAACAATGCATTCAAAAGGTCTCTTCTTATAAGTCATTTAATAAATACATTATTATCGACAGACAATAACAAAAATCAATGTGACTATCCACATTACCTACACTTCAGCTGGACTCTGGAGGGCAACAAGAATAGATAAGCTGAGAGGCATCTTACACCAAAGGAATTAAAAGCAGCCCCTGATAATGAATGTGTATTTTACAGCTACTTTCTGATCTGCTCCAGAGGGTGCTACTGCTTGAATTCACAGAGTAAGGAAAAATCCAGATTTTACAACCTACCTTGTGATGGGAGTGTGATTGCTTTTATAGTCCACATCTGCCTCCTATTACCTGTCAGCTACATCACTGCAGCTTTGTGCACTCCTTTCAGAGCACCTACCAAAATAACCTACAAATAACTTCGCTTTTTGAGGAGGGATAAAAAACTTCCACACAGCCCTAGCAGGGCTCGTCGCTAAAGCCATTATGACATTGGGTTGTTACACTCTGTCTCTGCTGGATACAATTTGAAACACCGATTTTTCCAGCCTGGTGCCTTATTTCATATACATGTTCACAGGCACACGGTTAAACTCAGGCTTAATGCAATTTGACTAGAAAATCCACTTAAATTGTCCACAGAATAAAAGATTATTTCAGAACAAGGTGTCTAGACAGCACTTCTATTTAATTTTCAGAGAGATTATTCTAAGTCCACTTCCAGCACCGATCCAGGGGATTTCCCCCACGAGCTTTTGCTGCTTCAAAGGCAGCGCCTACACTGGGGTTTTATTCTGATTCTTGATGGCAGAGCCCAGCCTTGTCTCCCTGATCTGAGCCCTGCTGGAACCCACTCACTGTGTCCCGTGCACATAATGCTCTCCACACTGCATGTGCAGAACCAGGGCCCAGGTGCCTGCCTACAGGACAAATCAAAGATTTTACTCTTGCAAGGCACTTCTAGTAACTGAATCCAAGCACAAGTCATTAACATATACACACAAGTGCATTTTCTAAATGAAACTTAAAAATACAGTGGAAGTAAGTGACCTAGGAAAGTTCTTCAATTTATGTATCTGTCAAGACACATCACAGAGGAATTGTGAGCATTGTTTTAGTGATCATTTGAGGACACTATAATTACAATATAAAACCATCTGCTCTTGGGGAATGCCTAATTACTCTGTGTCAAAATGAGATTAATCTTGAATTTCCTTCCATCTAGTTCTAACCCTAGTATGAATTGATTATCCACATCATTAAAGAGAAGCACTAGCCAATCTCATAAAAAATAGTTTTCTTCATTTGTACTCCTTGAAATGAGTTTCTGTTTCCTAGGAATTATCATGGAGTCATCTCTGCTAAATCACCAATTCCTCTCTGCTTCGTTTCTTACCAAACATCTCCTGTGGGCAGTGAGCCCTGCACAGCCTGACCCAGGAACCAGCAGCACTGCTGGCATTCCTCTGACTGCATGGGAAAGATTTATTTCAATGCTGAGGTGGATGCTTGGGCATTTATTTCTGAAAATTATTATGAAAAGCTAAATCGTAAAATCAGTCCCATTCATTAAACTTCCAGTTGCCTAAATTTGTTTGTGCTCAAGCTTTAGGTAAACCTTGTCTTTTTTACACACTCTCCTTACAACCTTCTTAGATTCAGAAATTTTTTCTTTACCTGCCAATAAGAAATTAGTTTTATTGAATCTACTCACAGCTGATGACTTTCGATATTCTGCAAATTTTTATGCTGAAATGGACAACTGCAACACACAAATTACTGAGATGAAAATAAGAAATTCAATTCCATTCCTCTAGCCTTCTACCCTTCCCTTTTGCCTCCACTGCCTCCTTTTCTTTCTTCTTTCTTTCTTCTTCTTTCTACATTTAATTTATTTTTCCACCAGTACCATAAACAACTATTTAGCTATTTCTTTGCTGCTTCTATGCATAGTTTGTTGGTCTCACCAAGAGAGAAGCACTAAATGGTTAAGAAAGGTTTGCTTGCTTTAAATAACATCTCTGGAAAAGTTTCTCCTTGCCTGAATGGGGATGTGAGTACCAGAGAATGCAATCATTTCTTGTCTCTCAGGCAAATTGGAATCATGACCTGACACACTCTTCATGCTGCTTTCAGTGTTGAGGGTACTTCGGGTGGCAAATTCAGCCCAGTCTTCAGCAGTCTTAATCCTTAAAGAAAGCATGTGACAAGTAAGCATTTTAAATATGCAGTCTAACCTTCCATAAAAGCAAAGGTTAGAGAGGTAAAATACAATAATTTGAGAGATTTTTCTTCTCGAGGGCTGTATGGTCTCTCATAAATCTGTATATACTAATAAGACTCATATATCACTCCCAGTGCAATGTACAGGGCAGAATTAACTGTAATTCTTGCTTTTTCTTTTAAAAGAGAACTATTCTTTTAAAAAGTGCCATATTCACAGCAGTAGCTGGTGATAACCTCTGCTTATCCACACCTAAGAATTTACATAGCATGTAATTTTTTATTATAACATGTTTTTCATTGTGACATTTCATTAAAATCCTTTGCTTTGACCTGTAAGAGACAGCTCAGAAGGTGAAAAAGTTTTATCTCCACATCTGTTCTTTGCAAAAGTGACCTAGCAGGAAGGTGCAGCAAGGATGTCAGCTGTGGGAGGAACACAGCTCCAAGGAAAGGGATTATTTTTGATGTGCAACACCCATGAGCTCGATTAGCCTATCAAGGCATTTCAAAGTCTTTATAGAAGTGTTTGCCCTCAAAATCACCTTGAAATATCATGGCCTTCACTACATCTACATAAGGAGCTTAAAACTTTCTTATTCTAAATTACCCTCTCTGGCAGCTATAAACACGTAACTTTTCTCTGTTGTTTGCTTTAGCTGCCACTGAGATGAATTTACAGGCCTAATGAAATAGCAAAACATATTTGCAATGTAAAACCATCACATATGTTTATTTCATCAAACTTTTTTTTTCTAAAGTGAACCTTTTTAACTAATTAAAATATACTGATATATAGCATTCACATTGCAGTATAGGACATAATTTTATTTTATATACCATGCGAGAGACATTTGAAATAAACACAAATGGCTTTCACAGATTATTCTATGGGTTATTCCATATTAAATCAATAATGTGCTGCTCCCCAGAGTTTTTTTATTTTTGCTACTGTCCTTACACACAGAATTCTGTATAAATTAGGGTGTTCACACAATTACACTTTCCTCCTAAAGAAAACATCAAAATAATGGTGTTTTTTCTCTCACTCTAGCAACTTCTATCCTTCTGTTAAGTGGAAGGCAGGGTTATGCTTCCTACAAGAAACAAGATGAGCTATTAGCCAGAAGTGGTAGGACCAGCCTTTGCATCTGCTGAGGGGAACATGCACATACACTGAAATCTGACATTCCTGTCTGCCTGGCACAACGACCGCTAACAGCTTTATCCAATTAACCTTTGCTTTATCTGGCTTTGTGCTGCTTGTACATATGCAGCTTACACATTTCCAGAGCACTGATAATGATAATGGCATTCCCAGGGAGAGAGAGCGTCTTCCACAGCGGCGCACTGAGACACCTGGCAGCACAGGGTGTCAGTAGCACAGCACACGGCTCTCTGGAGGGCAGGGGCTCTCCTTGCGTGGCCAGGGGCTCTCCTTGCATGGCCAGGCTGCACTCCAACACTTGGGGGATACAAATGTGTCCTGGTTTGGAGGACAGGTGTCTGCT
>PYHW01010784.1:1157670-1190494 GCA_013186435.1 Turdus rufiventris | reverse complement strand
CCCCCAGCCAGATCGAGGAAATCTGTAAGAGCCTTGCAGACTGTGAATCACATGGCCCCTGATCCTTTCACCAACTTTGATTCTGACCTGCCCTTCAAATTATTGCAAATCATTTTGGCTCTTCTTCAGCAAAAGAACAAAACAAAGCTAATCTTCTATTATCAAAGCACTTTTCCATCATGGTTTTGACACAAATTCTTCTTTACTTTTAGCATGACCTGGCACAGCAAGAAAGTCTCCTGACAAAAACATTGCTCTGAGAAAAGCTTTAAGATTTGTTTACCTCTTGCATGTCTTTGCATTTTTTCTTTTCTTTTCTAACTTCAGTTTTACAGGATTATTTCCATTCTCAAGCACTTCCAAGCTTCTATGTGATCTGCATATTAAGGTTCCTAATTCTAGAAACACAAATCCTTCCTTTACATCTG
The DNA here is from genome assembly GCA_013186435.1 of Turdus rufiventris. Lineage (NCBI taxonomy): Eukaryota > Metazoa > Chordata > Aves > Passeriformes > Turdidae > Turdus > Turdus rufiventris. The sequence continues at coordinate 1,190,066 of PYHW01010784.1, read as the reverse complement.
TAGCAACCCAGTATCAGCACTTATTACTACTGTCAAGTAATTACCACAAATTAATCTCGCACTTCATTACAAAACCAACAGAAACTAAAAAAAAAAATTAAATAAAAACACACTCACACAAAAACCTCATGGTAGCAATCTGAGCAATTAAAAAAGAGGAAACTTTTAAATTTCTAAATTAACAGGGTCTATTACAATCTTTTAGCTATAGAGTAGCTTCAGTATGTTAATATATATTCTGTTGTAAATCAATTCCTATGTCTAAGCCTTCCTTACCTGCATTTTTACAAAAACTTCTCCTGAAGATGTCAAAGCCCTAAATAAACTGACACTACAATATTTTCTTGGAAAATAACAGAAAAAATAAAGTTATTTAAAATATTGTTACTGAAACTCCAGATATTAATTTTATTTTATTCGAGTTTGCATGTGAGAATAAATCCATATTGTTTTAGTAAGAATAGGTAAACTATCACTCTCTCATAGTCTTGTTGTCAAATAAATAAAAAAATAAATCCTCTCAGAAAAAAGCAACAATTTAGAAAGAAATTACATCTGTGGGAAACAAACAGAAAAATTCTCTCTGTCACGAGGAGATTTTTCCTTAACTAACCATTTTGGAGTCCTAGAAAATCCTAGGAAATTCTTGCTGGTATTCTGTTGCTAAAAAGTTGCCATGGTGTTGGGTTTTACTGCTGGCTTTCATCTCCTGCATGAATGTGCAGCATATTAGATTCTCCATATGGGCTGTGTTCATTAAACTAGTCAAAGATGACAATAATATTCCAACAAATTGTTGTAGAATTTTAAAGAATAAGAAGCAACATTAAGAAACATCCTAAAAGCACAGACCTGAGCAATTAAAGCTGATTAGCAACCGTTTCAAATATGCATATGCACGCCAGATTTATGTGGATATGCATTTTGGAAGGTGTTCAGTATTATTCTGCAATAGCCAAAATGATTATTGCTTACAAGTAACGTTTTCCCCATGTTTATAGGCGCTGCAGACTTTATTAGTGCAACAATTTAGCATTAGAGGTGATCAAAAGCAGGGAGATATGGAGAGCTGAAAGATCAAGGCTGTGTTAGCAGTGGTCTGACATCACTCTCCAACTCCAAATCTTTTCTATTCTAGCTTTCCCTCTGTACAAAGGGCCTTTATCCTCACCAGTCTGACTTAACCAGAGTCCAACATTTTTTAAAAGTTGATTTTACACCACCTGCAAGGAGTATTTTTGGATTTCTTAGCAATGTGTAATCTTGTTTTGTCATGCTGCTCAAGGCTTTGCTCTTCAGGGGCTGCAGACTCAGTGCACCCTGAGCCTGGCTGCACGCAGGCACACAGCCTGTCCTGGGCTGTTTCAGTGAGCTAATCCTTATCCCAGCACTACCTAAGAGCAGGCTATCCAACTAGTCCAACTCTTGGATATCATCACTGGAAGTCCCAGTAAGGCAGGATGTGAAAAACCTGGATGTGTTTAGTGTGTGAAGTGCTTACAGTTACCATAAAAGACAGTGTGAGCTCAAATTTGTCCTGATTTTCACCCAGAGCCTCAGAGTCGTTCAGGACACAGTGTCACCCACTGTGGAGCACTGTGGAATACATTCTGCTGCTACTTGCAGCCTAATTAAGCTTCTCCTCTTGGTGGAAAGCCCATCTAGATGTCAGGATGTCCACGCCCGAGTAATTCCTGTGGAAGTTGAAAGAATGGAAACTGTACCAAGAACACAAATTTTAACCAGTCAGCACACACAACCACAATTTTTTTTTCTTGACTCACTTGCTCACTTGTTTGGTTAAACATGAATGGCAGCTGCAAATTGAGTTGTTGCTAACTGACACATCTGAAGAAACAAACTGAAGCATTTTTACTAATTTCAATAACTTTAAATGATTCTACATGAGAGAAAGGAAACGTAACGGAAGGAAATTTTTCTATCAGCAGCCAAATTGCATAGCTTCCAGAATTGACACAGCTTCATGACACCATGAACCACGCAAATAAACACAAGTCCTTTCTGGAAATGACACATTAGTGCTGTCTGAATTCATTAAGGTCTACATGGAAAATTGAGATAATTCTCCATTTTGTTGTTGCTGGTACAGAAAAGGCAGAACTCTTCCCCAGCAAAACAATACACATCAAACCCCCTCTGCCAGTTGACAATAAAAGAAATCATAATCAGGCATCACCAAAGAAACATGTTTTTCTTTCCTAAAAACTGTTTATTTTATTGAGTAGAAGGCTTCAGCTCTGAGAAATTTATATTCTGTTCTTTTTTCCTTCCACCAAATGTCAGTCACTTCTGATATTCTCAATTCTGCAGAGAAAAGAAGCCTCTGACTCCACATTATACTGAAATGATTAATTTCTATGGGAATAAAAAAAAAATGGAACTATACAAAATAACAGTTGCAATAACCACCCATAATCCTTCCCATGTATACAGATCTTTATCTTTTGGTATATGCAAAGATTCCCAGGGGGATATTTCCTTGTGTGCAGCAGAAATGGCTAATCCAGAATTATTGGGGAAAGTCTCTGTGTGTGTGAGTGAAGAGAGAGGGAGGTCTTTCATGGAGGTCTCTTGTATTCCTATCAGGACAACAATTAATAATGATATTTTTTTATTCATCTGAGGCATTTGTAGATATTTCCTTTTTCTCCTCACTCCTTTAGAGATATTACCAAAATTAGACCACAGCAGTTTCCAGAAAATCTCAGTAGGGAATTCCTTCATTATCAATTGCTGGAAAATTATGTTTACATCTTAAAATATAGCCCAAGAAATGGCAAAATTTTGGCTAACCACAAATCACAGGAAAGTAGGTCTGTCAATGTCCTTTGTAATTTAACTACTTTAGGTATCTCCCATGGGAAATCTGCTATTCTATTTGATTATTTTCTAAACTTCTCCTGAAGATCTGCAGTGATGGGATTCCAGCTCCTCAACTTGCTTTTACAAGCTCAAGTTTAAAAACCTGCTCCAACATGCTTAGGTATTTACTTTTCTCCATTATTTGTAAACTCAGGGTTGAAAACTCAGTAGACAAGAGGAATTTTCTGTGGGAGATGGGAGGCTTGTTAATGAGTTAGCTGAAGGCAGGGGTCTTTACAGCCTTCTAGACCTGACCGGTTTCATAATTCAACTCGGATTATGGACTTTGCTATTACTATTTTTCCTGCCTGAGGACAGATAATTGTTTTCAACTTTCTCCTGCAGGAATCCTTAATGCTGGCCCCTACTGTGACCAGCTGGCCATCTTTCCATCTTTTTCTCCTAGAGACTGCCTTTACTTGAGGAAAAGCAGCGTTTGCAGGTGGAATTCTACAGATAAGGACAGAGGCAAGTAATAGCACCATTCTTGCATCTTTCTTCCACACCACAGGAAAATCCACCCTTCTAACATTTCTAGCCCAGTTGGAGGCAAGAAAAATTAGAGATCTCACAGGAGAAGCTGAGATCAAGATCTTCAAATGGCTGGGTATTTGAAATAAATACCTTATCTCTTGAGCCAGCCCAGCAGTGGACTTTTCTTGAGCTTTTCCCTTTCATAAGTTCTGACACCCTTTTGCAGCAGCAAAAGCCATCACTGTTCATGCTGCTAACACAAAAATCCAAATAAGGGGAAGAGATTTGATGTGCAGTTCCTTGACATCTAAAGCCCAATTAAGAATACCATTATGTGTGGAACTACATCAGGTTCATTGTTTTCTCTTTTGGCCAATCCAGGTTTAGGAGCACTAAAGTTCAGCGCTGCTCCAGTGTCAGCTCTGCCTGTTTATTAGCAAATGCCTGGTGTTCAGGTTATCAGATCTGACATGGAGGTGATTTCTCCATGTGAATCATAATAAATGGTGCCACGCACACAAATACACTTGACCCACTTGCGATAAGTATGTCTCAGGACCAATTATTTATCTCCCTCTAACTTTTATAGTTTGATTTAGCTGAGGAAAGAAATGCTGTAGGGGATGAACAGTCTTGAAAGTCTCACTTTATAAATTGCTGTATTATAATTACAGGCCAATTAAAATTCAGTGTTACTCTCTTCATTAATTATCATCTTGAGCCTTACAAATAAGTTGGGAGAGACTGCTGTTCTGTAGAACATGCAGCTATCCCCCGCCTGCATTGACTTTGAGAGAACCATGGCTGAGTTATGTGCTTCAATAATAGAGATTACATCAGGAAGAACCCATGCTTTGCACTATCAGCCTCCCAACCACTCCATTCCATGGTTCACAAGCACTCAAAACTCACCACCAGATTCAGTCAGAGTTCTTGCTTCAGCGGGTATCAAGAACTCTATGTCCTGTGAACAACAGTGCAATTGTTAAATTCCCAAGGAAGTCGATGCAATAATTTATCCTATATTATTATACACACCCTGTATTTCACTAAGAATTGCTTGCTTCAAATGCTATAATGCTAGTGCTTGCTTAGGCTATTAATGCCAAAGTCTCACTGAGAGCTGTGCAGGCATTGTCAGGAATCAGACCAGCATGGATACATTTGTCAGTTATGGCCACTGTAATTTTTCCCAGCACAAAGCAAATGCCTCCACAGATTGCTGCCCTGTGCCACACATACATTATTGGCCCAACCAAAACTCAATCATCCTTCCTTGCACCAGAAATGTATGGCCACAAACTGAGCAATAATACCATTTCTCTTATAACCTTACTCCACAACCAATTCAAATATGGTGTTGTTTGGCAGGCTCCCCATTTAGACTGATCATGTATTGTGTTACACTGGTGATTGCACCATCCAAAGTACCTGTTTCATTAATTCAGAATTTATCAATTTTAGTTGGTCCAATGCACTATTCCATCTCTAATTAAATGAGTAAAATCATAGTACATTAGCTCTGTAATATCTTTTTCCTGTGAGTAAAAACCAGAAAAGTACCAGGGGCTGTTTCTGTTAAAACACAACATGGATCTAACCTCAAGTGAGATGTTTTCCAGCAGCTTGACTCTTATTCCAAATTAGTAACCACATCCTTCGCACAGGTGCTGAAAACCCAAAAGGATTCTATTGTCATTAGGAGAGATGTCTAAGCTATAATAAGAGAACAATGTGTTACAAAAGGGACTGTAGGAAAAGAATGACTAAACAGACGTGTAATTTAAAAGCTATTTCTGCCTTAATAGCATCTGCCAATTCCTCTGTTGTGTTTGGAAACCAAAGACCAAAGTGTGTCTCGCTTGGGCAGGCTGGGAAGGGGGATCATGACAACAGGCAGGGAATGAGCTGCTCCAGGCTCAGGCTTACAGGGAAGCGAGCCCTGTGCCAGTTCCACACCACGAACTGAACGGAGGATGGCTGTGAGAATGGGTTTGGACATGATGCTGTGATATCTCACACTTCCCTGAAGGGCTTCCTATGAGCTTCCTCTTTTCCTTCATGCTGGCCAACACCCCAGTGCAGTATTTGATGCTTTCAGACAGTAATTGCACATGAGAACATGGATCTGTATTTGATATGCTGAGCACATTAATTGCATTTCTTTTCCCCCCCTTCCTATTTTGCTTGCTGCTCTGTACCTATGTTTTAAGTATGCTTTCTATCCATCAAAGGGCTAATAGTTATTCTGAATTATACATGATTCCTGGGGACCGGCAGACCTTTCTTCTCCAATATGTATATACAAAACAAAAATAAAGCTCAAAAGAAATGTCAGGGATAATTAGGCAAAACAGTGCCATATATATGGACAAAAACGAGACCCATCAGGTAGCATATGTAAAGTGATATCCCCAGTCATCAAAGTACTCCTTTCTAGTCACAAACTGATTTTCATTTCTTCCTCTCTGGCACTGGAGCAGCAGGGTTTGGAATCTTGCTGCTTTTTCTTTTAACTTTACATCGGTTATATATTTGGGCAACATAAAGGTTGATTTTACATTTCTTTCAGCATACAGTCAATCAACAAAATCAGCATGTCTTCCAGAAACAGAGTTAGCTTTCCATCTTCCCTCAGAGGGTCTGTAAAATGTAATTAATGTTTGCAAAGCTCAAGAATATTCCTGCATAGAAAGTGCTTACTTACTGCCAAGTATTTAATCCAGGCACTGCAGCCCAAGTTCCCAGATGTGACTCAGGGATTCAAAAAGGAGCATTGACACACAGAAAAATAACAGCTGAGGACTTTCAATACACAACCCAGAAAGAGATTCCAAAACACATACCCCAGGACTACTCAACTCTTTAAGAACAAAACTCACCAAGCTGCTTCCTTCTGACCTCAGAACCCTCAGACATGAGGAACTGGGCAGCTGAACTTTCTCCAAGCTGCTTAGCTCAGGCCTGAAGAGCTGCACATCCAGCTCCCAGACACCAAACAATTTAGTTTTCACATACTGTTTGTCTGAACATACTTTGACTGATCACAATTCTAAAAAGCAGCATCACAGAATTCTAAAAAGCACCATCACAGACAAGACAGGGGTGGACCGAACAGCTGAGGCATTTGTCCTCTGCTTCTATTTCTTTTCCAGAAGTTATTTCACATAACATAAAGACATTATTTTCTGCAGAGATTTGTCTCTTCTTTACCATTTGTGCCCAGCTAGGAGGATTGAGAGTGGCACTGACTGGCTTGCAGGTGCTTTTTCCACAGGGCAGAGGGAGGCTGCTCCCTCCCTATGGTACCTGCTGCAGCAGGTCATGAGCTCTGCAGGCCAAGAGATTCACTACAAAAGCACCATCACTCATGGTGATGGCTCCAAGAGCTAAATATGACCACCTGGTACCCCCTGAAACTTCAAGATTTATATGACATTCTGTGCACCACAGCAGTTCTGCTTCCAATCACAGCTTGAATTAAAGACCACAGAGGACAAGAAAATTATTAACTGTTAAAAAAAAAAAAAAAAAGAAAAAAGGTATGTGCATTAACCAAGCATGCTTGGGCCCTGGACAAACTAAATTCTATTTGGGATCTGTAGCAGAAACACTTCCATATCAAGATTGTCATGCATATTTAGTTAATAGGTAACGTCTTGGGCAGTTTTCTATAGGTGCAGTATGTGATCTTTGCAGTAACTGAGTCAAGTAGGGGAAAAAATAGCACAAGCTAGATAGGGGTCACATTTTTAATGAAAAATATAGAAGACATCTGCCCTAAAGCTATCAGGCCTTTTAACTAAAACAAAACACAAAAAAACTAAAAATACATAGAGGCACTCCCATTGGAGGAGTGTTTTAAATGTCTTTAAATGTCTCCAAAACAACAGCAGAATAATGAAAATGAAGAGAATCTAATTTATTGGTAGACTGACAGCATTTTCAGCAGCCTGAGGGCAGGAAGTTGTTTGGAAAGATGGAGGTCTTTGTAAACCCTTTGTTAGTGATGGACTTTAAAAGTGTTGGTTAAAGACGTTGCTGTGGTGATCCAAGTAAGAAATCTTCAGATGACTGTTCCCATCAGCTGCGTGAGAGGAAAGCCAGCAGCATATGCTGTGCCCATGGAGTTATTGTCTGACCTTGGCCAAAAGCAAAGCAGAGAAGCCAATGGTAGGTGAGAAGGGTTTGCTTTGTCTGTAGAGCACTGCACAGGCACTGAGCGCTGCAGGCTGCGGCTGCTGCCAGCACAGGGATGGAGCTGCGTGGAAACGCACCCAGAGGAGCTGGAGCTCGGAGCACAGGCCCTGGGATGCTCTTGGGAGGGGCTGCTCCTTTCCCCTGGTGCCATCCTCAGCTCCCAAAGCAAGGGTTGAGGCGCTCTGGTGCTGCTCTGCTCCAGCCCTGTGGCCACCAGAACTCCCCAGGACACAGCAAGAGTGCCTGCAGTGGTGCACACACAGCTCCTGAAGTTATCACTTCACTGGAACAGCCTCGGAGTGGCAGGGCACAGCCCTGATTCCTGCCAGCTAAGCTCCAGAAACTGCTCATTTCCACACAGCATCTGCAAGGAGACGTGAATAGGGACGTTGCCATTGTTCTCGAGATTTGACAAATTTAACTGACACACACTACAGAGCATAATCATACCCCAGAGACTGAGAAATCCTTCCTGAAAAAGGAGCAAGGACAATGTTCATACATGCTTGTGCTTGAAGTACAGAAATGTAAGCGCCATGTTGTTACATTTAGATTTAAATCAGATAAAAAGCAGGGAAGACGGAAGGAGAAGAATTAAGAGGAACACCAACAGATGTACTGTGTCATAAATATGAGCCAATATATGAATATTTTAATGGTCCTGCAGCATTGCATAAAATCACTTACAATGTTTCTTTGTTCAACTAATGCAAGATTTCCTAAGAATTTGTGCTATATATTCAATAAAGTGAGAGCAGTGACTATCAAGACCTATTTATTGTTATATGCAGTACCTCAGCAGTGACTGCATGGTGCTTTCAGATACTTCTTGAGAAGACAAGGTGCTGACTTGTAGGTCAAGAAAGGTACAGAAGAAAAGGGGAATTTAATTTTTTTAATGCAATATTCCCTCACTTTCTTATTGTGTCATTAAAAATGTACTTTTGCCCCTCTGGAAAAGTTCCAACAAACCTTTTTGAGGACTCATTATGTAAACTGTATTTCTTCAGAAGTGGGTACTTTCTCCGATACTTAAATATTTTCCAAAAATTGATGAAATTTATACCTTTTTAAAAAAAATTGCCTATGTATTATTAAGTGTAAGGCATTAATAGTGTACATGATTGTGAAAGAAATTATATTCTAACAAGTTTTAGCATTTAAAGGGAATCTGATTTGGACCATCATTTCCCTTGTAATGAGATGACTAAGATGAAAGAGACCATTAAAAACAATGACCTGTCTAGGAAACCACTTGCATTTTATCCCAAGTCATTTGTGTCCCCAACCTTCCACAAATGGAGAACTTTAAGGATGTTGCAGAGCACAAGGGTACTTCCCAAAGGAAAAGCACACAGGTAACACCCTTTACCTTCCAGTGAACATTGGGGGATAAAAGAGACTAAAACATCTTAAATACTAGGACAGAAATAATGTTGTTCCTTCATGCCTAATGAAGGAGAAATGGATTTATAGGAAATCTTACTGAATATATGCACCTATCTCATACAAAAGTTAGTGAAATCACACTGCTCTCTGCCTAAAATAGATAAATTACATAGGTAAGGGGTCATAAACAGGAGATGGCACCTGGAAAGGAGCTCTTAAGTTATAGAAGATTATAACAGTTGTTTGTTAACCAGCCAAAAACAAATTGGAGGTTTGTTCTAGTAGACACAACTGAGCAGTCACTTCCAGGCTCCCTGTGCCAGGTGACCAGTTCTTGGGGAATGCTTCTCCACAGGGAAGCGTAATTATATTCTGCTCTGTGTGCCCTCTATCCACAGTGGCTCTGCAGGAAACACACATGATTTATCAACTGCACGATTATCAGTAGAGAGCAAATTCCAAAATCGTTGATGGAAGCATTTTCAGAGAGTCAGCTGTAAATGAAACATCAAGCATGACAAAAAGAGACAGAGCTTTGCTTCTCAGAGCAGGATGATGTGTGGGCGAGCAGTTATATAACACCTAATATCACCATTTGGGTTATTTCTTTATGCCTTTCTAAATACCCATCCACTTGGGCAAACACAGCAGCACTCTGATAAAGATGTTTTGGAGTGCTGGTAGATTCATAATATTGTTAGAGTGCTTAATGATTACAGCTATTTCAGAGCAATGAAAGTGATGGTGTATTTGACACTGTTGATGCCAGTTTAATTTAAAAGGATATTTTTTTAATCTATTATAAATATATATTATATAAAGGAAACTTCGTGTTCAATTCTTGAACAATATGACATTAAAGCAATCAAAAACCTAATCAATCAAGGCAAATATAAATTCATATGTATACACTTAACATAGCTGCAATATTGGTACAGGTCAGTATTTTGCCAGATCCATGAGGATAGGAATAAAAAGAAGACATTTTATAAGAATCTGTTATTTTGTTTGGTTATAAATCTTCTCTGAAAAAGCTTCGGTAGCTTCTAATAGACCTCATGGCTAGACAAGCTATGTATAGTCAATGACTCCTTCATAATGAGGCCAAAAGAAATGGAAAAATATATTAACAGAAATTGCCAAGTAAATTTTAGTATTGAGAAAATGATGTGCATATGTGCTGTATGATAGGCAGCAATGCAAGAACTTAACTCAATGAGACAGTGATCTGCAGATGGACATTACATTCAATTCAAAGATGAAGAGGCTACATTAATCAAATCCATTATCTATTGGAAAATGTACTCAGTCTGAATAATTCTCACATCTTCACACTGGTCATGTAGCTGCTGCCTCAGGAGCAATCTAGCAGAGTGTGCTATGGTGAACGAAATGTCTGATTTTAGGGAAATCTTGAAGACAGTAGGGCCATACATGACAGGATAAAGGCCTGAGCTGCTCCTAAGCACATTGTACTCCAGGTACTACTGCACTGCTGTCTTGCCTGGGAAGCCTGCTGCATATTCCAGAGCTGCATTGCTGTCATCTGCAAGCTCAGGCAGCTGCTTGCCACTGTGCCTGGTTTATATTTCCAAGCCTTTCTTTAAACTTTCAAAAGTTAAAAGAATATGTATGGGGGATCAGGGAGTGTTGCTTTAATAAAAACAAACAGACACAGAGTTCCCGATAACCACCCGATTTCAAAAGCTTAGGCTGCAGCAAGAGAAGCTGTGCCAGCTGAGATACATTTTATGTATAGACTAGAAGTGGTAGAATCATTCATTCCTGACTTTCAGGTCCAATTCTCCAAAAATCCTAAGAAAGGACCACGAGGGTATTGTAATGTGTTTGAGGGACAGCCATACTTCCTATGATATCAGATTTCTTTCAAGATTATTTTCTTGCATGAAGAAAAGAAACTGTTTTACATTTTTGTTCCTCTTACCCAGCTGAAGAAAAATGCTTGTAATCTGTCCCTGTAAAGGAATATTGTCATGTAAAGAAGAACTTGTTATGCAATGAACACTGTAGCATTTATTCCTGTGGTACCTCTACTCACAAGTTAATTTTTTCCAGACACAAACTGAAAAGAGCAACCTGTCCAGTGCCATAATTCCTTAAGTGCATGAACCAAGCAGTTATTCACAAACCTCTGAGAAGCACTGAAATGCAGGAAATTCAGCATTACACCATGCTGGCACTCACCATGCGACTCAAGAAGTGACACAGAAGTGAGATTTTAAAAACAATTAATTCCCTGCTTTTTCTTATTCTAAGACTGAAGGAAATGAGGAGCTTTAAGTTGCACAGGGCAGGATTCAAGGCAGGGACAGATCCGTAAGGGTGGATGTGTGCTTCTGAGACGGCACCTCCTGAGCAAAGAGTTTCCCACAAGAGCAAAGCTAAAGCTAAAGCTCTTTGTATAGAATGGGCAACATTATAGCTTGGAAATGTTGATTTTCGATATCTATAAATAGAAGTCTAGATGGGTAGGTGAGATACACAGCAGGTGCTTGGGGTTATGGTAGTAACTAATACAGTGGTCCGTGCTTCCTGCAGATAATATACCTAGGAACTACTGAGTATTCCAAGAAGAAAAAGAAAATAAAATAAAAATAAAAGCAAAGATCCACATGAAGGGAATTTGGGAATGATTTTCTGGTGGCTTGATCAGTTGTAAATGGAGCCTGATTTCACTGGCCTTGCAAGTTCATTAACACTAGATTTCCTTATTCTGGAAGATTTCTGAGATCCATTCACATATGAATGCATCCCTGGCTCTGCTCTCTCTCACTGAGACAGCTGTCTCAGAGGATACTGTCCAAACTGTTTTCCTGATGGGTCCAGTTCAGGGAGGAGAGGAACATCACTGTTGAGCATCACTCAAGAGGAATAAAGGTTCCTTTGAACTGACTGCCTCACTTCATGGGTGGGAGAATATGAGAAGTTATTTCTGTTCAAACAAGGGGCCAAGAAGGAGAAATAATCTCAAAGGAAAACTGAAAATCTGCGATAGTCAAAATGAGTTTAGCATCATGCTTATGATATGGGAAGTGCACAGCCTTCTTACCTTAAATAAGATTTCCTGTTTTGGTTCTATATTAGATGACATGAATTGCCCTCAGCAAAACAATTTTTTATGGATAGTTGCCATAGGGAAATGTCTAGGAGAATTAAACTGTTCACTGTACCATGGCAGCCTTAAATCAGGCTCTGCTGGCGGCTGCAACGCTGCGCCTTGAGGGACAAAAAGGGGAAAGAAGACAAGAAGGAAAGTGAAAGAAGAAAACTGGTAGAGAAAAGGCAAACAATACAACACCCAAAAAGAGTGCAGCTGGGGACACAGGAGAAGGTCCTAAAGCGTTATAGTGGGAACACATTGAAGTGCAGGTTATTGGTGCAGAGACACCAGGCAAACCACAAACTCCCTGGATTCTGTTTCTACAAACTCTGGGGTTTGTAAACTCCTGTATGACAACTTGAACTGTGGTTTTGTACACTCTTCCTAAGGTATCCTTGCCATGTTTAACTGGGGTCGGAATTCTCCCATCTCAGGAAAAAAGGATAAAGGGTATGTCTGCATACGAGGCATGCTGAAGTAGCCTCTTTATCTAGGCATGGTATCTAACTGCAGGTTTAGGAAGAAATGCACTTTCAGCAGAAGGTGAAGGTGAGTGCTGACAGTTTTCAGAAATGTTTTCTCTTTCTATTTAAAATAAAATAATTATGAGTTTAGGAGAATGTTTTTATTAAGATCAGATTTCTCAGTTTGTTTTAGAGAGACTTGGTGCTCAATTGTTTACAAAAGTACTTGTGCTTGGTAGCATGGATACTTTATACTTAAGCATTTCTTAAAAAAAACCCAACTTGTTAAGGTCTGAATTTAATGTTGATCATAGTTCAAGCAAGGAAATAGAATGATGCTCTTCTGAAATCCTATTCAATCTAAATTATTCAATTATTCTGTCAGTCATTAAATTGTTCCATTGGATGACATTTAGCAGGCATCATCCTTAACTTGGTCATTTAAACATTCACAGAAGAGGAGAACCATGTCTGTGCACAGACAGGGCAATGCCATCTTTGCAACGATTACTTGGATGATTAAACTCTAAGTGTATCTCACAGTGCTTCTTTTAGTGGTAGCTGCTGGACTATTAAGTCTCAGCTGTAAAGATTTTGATGTTTTAGGAGAAAATTAGCCTACTTGGCAAATTTCAGGAGTCAGGCACAGTTACTTCTGAACTTGGGCACAGAGGTCTGAGCTACTGCACTGCTTCAGGACACAACACTCCTGGAATACGTGTGAAAAGGAAAGCATCACTGCATCTTACTGCTTTACCAGACAAAGAAAAGCAAAGGAACTGGACATCATACCTTTAGATCTTCTTTGCCTGAGTTTCTGGTAGTTTATCCATCTCTGTATCCCTCTACATTAAAGATTTTTACAATCATTTGCAATCATTTAATTGCAAAAGTTGCAAAGTGTTGGAGACTTCCCCTAATTCCACTTAGGGACTGCTGGCTTCTTACTTTGAGAAGATCTTGTCCAGTTTGACTAACAACTTTATTCTACTCATTCTCCTTATTAGGTGTGTTCACATCTTTTTGACATAAATTTACATTTTCATCCCTCAGCCAGGCACACACAGCCAGCACTGCCCGTGCTCAGCCCTGAGCAGCACACTCCCAGCTGTCTGAATTTACAGGAACATCCAGACCCTCGGAGAAGTTGTGAAGATGAGACCCGAAAATCAATACAAGCGAGTTCTCAGCTGTAGATGAAATAAAAATTTTAGGAATGTTCAGGCAGTCGCTGTGTGAACTTTGTCAGATATCACAGCATGTAGCACAGTAAGATCTGCACATGGGAAAAAGAACTTTCTAAATGTCTAGAAAACTGTTCTGGAGAAGCTCTGGGATGTGGGGGTCTGAGGCACTGCTATGGATGTAGAAATAACACGTGTCTTTCTTAGTTATGAGGAGAAAATATCCTGTGAAGGGGTTATGATTCTCCTAGGGAAGGAACTAGATTTTTTCGGGAGACACAGATCAACCACCTCCCACACAGATCAAAGTCCCTGGCCAGCATCAAAGCCAGGGTGGAGGGTGTGGGATGAGAGCAGTGGATCCTGCAGAGGAGTGGAAGAAGAAAGAGATGGGAAAATGTAGGTGAGAGCTTAGGCACAGCCCATGTGAAAACTAGAAATGTAGGTGGACAATAAAACCAGGGTGGGACATTTGATGCCAAGCACTGAGAAGACATGAAGATCTGAAGAAAGGTAAGTGCCATTTCCAGGCTTTGTGCGCTGTTTAGTGCCAAACAGCTCTGTGTAGAGCACTTTCCACACCAAGGATTTAGCTGGCCTGTGTGACCAAGTCACAGAGATCCTAGGCTATGGTTGATGACACTGGGAAAGGTCTGGTACCTAATATTCAGTGGTACTGATCTATTTCCTGCATTAAACCCACTCCTGATACAGTACAGCTAGAGCCAGCTGGCCAGCAGGCAGTGCTGCTGCAATTTCAGGAGAATATTACATTTTTTGATGCATAATCTCTTCTATGTTTTTCAGCAAAGAAACCCAGTCATACATTCATTGAAGTTGTTTGCTTCCCCTGTACCTACTGGGATAACATGCAATTTTCACATTACTTGAAGTGGTGTTATTGATAGAGACCAAACTGCATTCCCAGTGACTGATCTGTCCATTAGCACTGGTTTGAACTGTGCTGCTCTCATCCTTTAAGGTTTTAATCTCTGACTCATGAGCAGCTTCACTGAGGTGTAGAATAACCTCCAGAGAAGAGTATTTTTTCAATCAATAGCATTTTAGTAGAAAAGCAGGACATGCCTGAGTACACTAATTAAAGAACATGTTTCCTTAGTCTCAGCTCTGTTATTGTATTCTAATTTCCCACCGTTTTTACAATTTAACATTTCTGGCTGATAAAAAGTTCATCACGATACAGAGGATTTATTTAACATATATGAGAATTAACTACTAATTTTGGATGCAATTTGAACTGTGTGAGATTAAATTGGTGCTATTAACATATTTGCAATTCCTCTGACTGGGAAGAAACCTCGACATCCACAAATCACTTGCCACAAAAGAAGCTTTAAGATCGTCACCAAACTGAACTGAACTTTTTTGTAGCCCAATGAAAAATTTCTTTTTGAGAGAAGTTCTAAGAAGGTCCCAACTGTATTTAAGTAACTTTCTTTATTGTAATTTTTAGTCTACTTGTCTTCCTGTATGTCCCTTTTTCCAGGCCTTCTTCCAGGACTAGGTGGGCGTTGTAGAAAGGTATGTTAAAATTATTATTTTAATCTATTTTTCAAATTTGCAGAAGAAACAAACAAAACAAACAAAAAAACCCTAAACCCAAAAAACCAGAACAACAAAAAAACCCAGGTTGAGGAAATAAAAGAAAGTAAGAAAATAACACCATTCAGATTTTTTTTCCCATGTATTGTGAATAATATTGCATGCTTTCCAGGAAGACAATGAGTGAGTATGTCATATTTTTGTTATTCTTTGGGGAAAACCACTGTGTAACAGGATAGAGGACACTTAATAAAAGGGGGGGGGGGGGTTGGGAATAAAGACTGAAGAACTGTAGAATAGGAAATTGTTTTTTTGTCTCCTCCTTCTCACCACTGTGACCCAGACACGATGATCCCTTCTCACCAAGACATCCCTCCTTCTTTGCGTATCATGTCTAACACAACAAGACACCAATCCTGGCAGGTTCCTTCATGAATGACTGTCATAAACTTATAAAGCCAAATTATCCTATACTTTCCCACAGATATACCAACTTTTTTTTTCCCTCTTAGTGCTTGTATAGGCTACAGCAGTGTTTACCTCAGTATATTAAAATCTAACAGGCATGAGATCTGTCAAAAGCAATTCCTATTTCCTTGCACTGGAGAAGCTCAGAATGTATTATGGCTTTATGGTTAGCTTTCATTAAAACCTAAAAAATTATATATACACTACCACTGGGAGTTAATGAACTAAGTGCTATCCTAGCTGAACAGATCCAGAAAATGAGATGTCAAGTGTGGGGAAGTACACCTGTAATTGCCTCTAGTGAGAGAGACAGCTGGAGCTCATCACTGCTGTTTCTCCGCACACAGGCTCAGTGAAAAGATAACTCTCTGGCTCTGCTAAATTCTCCCAAAGGGTCAACTTTCACTTCTGCTGGTGTAAAATCTCACACTGCTTTACTCTACTTATTAATTTCTTCACAGCCCAACCTTTCTTAAACATTTTGCAGCTAAAATAAAATCCCACAAACACCCTGAGAGTGCCACCTTTGGAAGAATAATTTCAAATGATACTCCAGGTTTCTGGCTAGGCATATGCATATATATATATATATATATATATATATATGCATAATATGCATATCAAATCAAGTTCACATTAAAAAGTAAGTTCTAAAAGCAGTGGGATGAAAGGGGATTAGGTTGTTCAAGACCTATTGATAAAGTTTAAAGTCTCCTGTCAAGACATACCTTTCCCAATAATAGAATTTTACTGCAGTAATCATATATTTTTTTTCAGAGGAAGAAAAGAAATATATTCTGTTTCTAAAAGGAAAAGTAAAGTGTGCGCTGTCAAATTCATTCAGGAGGAAAAGTTAAAATAAACAGCTAAAATTAACTGGAACACTGCCCTTCCACAAAAACATTTTAAAGGGATAATATTCGATTGCAGCCAGAAACTGGCAAGTGGCAATTTTCATTCCAATCATTAAATACGTTCATGTAATGGACTACCTTCATGAGATATTGAAAAGTCCTGCTGCTTTACCAGCTTTTAAAATTATTTTCTTTTTCTGTGTGATTACCGTGGTAAGTAATGATCATGGGTCCTCCCATCAGCAACAGAGCAGCTCAGTGTCCACCACTCACGCTGTGCCAGGGTAGAGACACCCCATGCATTAGTGGAGGCTTTTTCATTCAGACTCCCCAGCTTTGGGAATTCCCGTTTTCTTGCTTGTCTGAAGTCTGACCAAGGTATTTTCAGTGCTTTGCTTTGCCTACCTACAACCTTAGGCTTCCCCTAGGTTTGTCAGGATTGTTTTTCTCTCTCCTGTCTGAAAGCAAGAGCTCTGCCATAACCCTGAAGCATGTGAGGGTACAGAAGTGTCCTTCCAGCTCAGTGTTGGTGAGCTCCCTCCACTCACTGTCCCTGTGAGGGTCAGTTTGCACATATGAAAAATTCTTCAGAGCAAGATGAATAAATCACTTTACCTTTCATGCTGCCACTCCTTGCCTTCCCTCAGCCCCAGAGAGAGCCCAGGGGCCCCTGTCAAAGGCAGAAATGACAGCTATCCATCTGCCTCTTTCTCTGCATGCTCTTTACCTTGAGCACGTTTTTCTGGCATGGTGGTGATAGATTTTAATCATTTAATTAAATCAGTCACTGTCTATTTCTGTTTTCACTGCCAGTAGGCTCAGCAAACACTTCTGAGAACCCAGGATCCTTCTAGAAACTAAAAGAAGCACAGGGATAGAGTATTCCCTCTCTTAGCCTGCACAAGTGACTGCAAACCAGGACTATTCACATGCATTCTGCTCAGGTTTCTTACTTAATGATAATCTCCAAATCTCCTGAATGTATCTGGAAACATTTTATATCCTTGAATCACTTCTGGAAGGTACTTTTTCAATCATTTGCCAAGCTGAAAGAGGGTTTAATGTATGGCTAAAAACTAAACTCAAACCCTGAAATTAAAAGTAGAGGACACAAATTTTTGTAACTAGCTCCCCAGTTCTGGCACTCATTGTAGCACAAGCACTTGGTGCTAACTAGTAATTGATGAAGGATATTTTGTCCTTTCAAACCAGAATGCCAGGTTGTACAGCTGCAGAGTGGAGTGGGCTGGTGAGGACAGTGAGACATCCCTGCTATCCTTGCTATCCTATCCAACAGCAATCTTGGGGCAGCAATTGAGAAAGACTTGAAAGCTACTTGAGAAGGACTAAGCACATTTTTGTTAGGATGTTCGAAAGCAGGGTAGAGGGGAAAAAAAAGGCAATAGAAAAGTGAACTGAAAAAACCTCACTTTCTGACACATTTCTGAGTCAGAAACACACCTCTCAGTAAGGGCTGGTGCTTCCCTCTAACTCTGTGACACTACAGATCCAACCCACACTTTCTCAGAAAGACAAAGTACCTCAGCAAGGGTTAGCTTACAGCAGACAAAGATGATCTGCCTGCTCCACAAATTGCTGATAAATGGCATTGCCAGAAGTTCTTTTCACTTCTAAATAACAATGTTTTCTCCAAATATTTTGCTGGAGTGTCTTCAGTCTATCACCTCTAAGGCTTCAGTTGTCACCCTTTCACTGAGAATAAGTGATCACTTCTCTTTATTTGTAGGTAGATAGATTACCTATATAGTTGCCTGGTCTTTTTGGTTTTCCTCTCACATCTCTTAAGTCTTCCCTTACAGCCCTGACAAAGAAAAGAAATGTTAGAAGCTCTCCTTTACTTTACCAGAGAACGTTAAGTAATCTTATTAAATTGCATTTTCCTCTGCACTATCACAGGTTTCCCTCTACCTTTCGTAAAGCATAAAACAGGAAATTTGTTTTGCAATTCAAAAAATAGTCCCCAAAAAGGAGAGCTCTGACTCATTTCCCCATTTTGCTAGCAGCCACAAAACTGGCCCATTAAAACCAGCTTCCAGTCAAACTGATGTTTTCTTAACATATGTTCCTGAAAGCTGTGCCAGCTGTGGTGCTCTCTGCAGCCAATCACTGTGCTAATTGAGGTGAGCAGTGACAACATAAATACCTAAGTTGCAGCGCTTTTTAAGATATTTAGAGCTGACTTGGATAAGCCATGCTAAGCTACCCAAATTGTGTCTCCTGTTCTTTCATATTTAAGGAAAGTGGTGGTTTTGTTTGCTTGTCACAGCAATAACAGAGACACCAAATGTGGCTTTGGTGTCTAAGCTTGAGACATGAAGCATTTGAATCTTTATCAGCATCTTCTCTGGCCCAAACTGGTTTTGCCATTAATAATTTTAAGCTAAATAGGCACTAACAAACTCAGCAGTCTCACTCAGGACATATTTCCTCTGCAGCATTCAGTTTTGTTTATGGGAAACAAAACTGTTGGTTTTGTTCTTGTTTTTGACATGCTGTCAAAAGAGATTCCAGATTTGTCTCATAACTCAATCTAATCAATGAGGTACTGGCAAGTTTTTATGCAGCAATGGTGTAAATAACAGAATAATACATAATTTTTAAAAAACCTTAGAATCCTGTGCCATGCACCTCAGAGAAGATCCATGGGACAGCTACCCAATTCTGCTGGAAGTAACAAAACACAGGATTCTTCACTAAGCTGCCTCAAAATGCACAGAAGCAGCACATCTCCAACCAGTGAGGTGGCTGAAAACCACCACATGCAGAGCTTTGAGGAGGTGGCAGCACAGAAAGGCCAAGAACTGATGCAGGGTAAGCACAGGGGGACACACTGGCTTCCCTGTACCACTTGCCATAGCACCAAAGAAGATGAGAGGAAGCAGAAGTGCTCAGTCCTGTCAGGGTGTACATGCAACTTGGGTTTTAGGCAGTTCTGAGGAAAAAGCTTCAGTTCTGCGTAAACCCTTATCTTTTTCTAGCAATGAACTGACCCTCTGGTGTGTTAGCAGCATGGAAATTGATGTAAGCTGGAGTTTTTGTCCTCCTGACTCTTTCAGTGTTAGCATTTTATTCTGCCACAAGTTCCTAGATGACAAGCCCAAAGGCAGGCTGTATTTTTACAGCAAGCACAAGTTGACTATAAGAACTAAATCAGTTATGATCATTTTGTGCATGCAAAACACATTTCTTTAAAAAGCATAGATTCTCTCTTTCACATTATTTTTAAATAGAGGCATTGCCTGTGCCTCTTCAAGAATGCAGAAAATTCCTACAAATCTGAAAAAATTATCTTCTGGAGCTCATTAAATGTGAACTATTGCATTACAAGGTGTAGCCCTCTCCCTTGTAGCTAGCCATTTAAATGCTTATTTGCTGTGATCTCTGAGATGATGTGTCCTTTTGAACTACAACAATGAGTTATTAACTTGATGAGAGAAGCACATGGTCACAAATTACTTTCTCTTAGTCTGGGTTTTTTTTTTTTTTTTTCTTTTTCCCCAGCTTCTCTAGGTCCTAAAGAATATGGTTCTAAATTAGGGTCTTTGACAGCAAAAGCAGAGCATATTTTACAGCTCCCAGAGCTACAAGAAACAGCTGTGTATAAGCACAGAACCCGACAGTTTCTGTCTGAATGTGCTCCAGGTCACTGCTGGCCCAGTTCTCAGTAGCATCCCAGCCCCTGTTGTGCCATTTCTCTGTGAGCCATCTCCTGCAGGACCCCTCCAGCAATGGGTCAAATGCTGGGCAGCCCAAAGCCAGTGTAGCTGCCCAGCACTGTGTCCTTGGTGGTCCAGAGCCACAGGGAATGCCCAGCCGTGCTGCAGCAGCACTTGGAATAAGTCATCTGCATCAGGGAAAAACTGGGTTACTGCACTCTGCAAGGGATTCTAACTGTTAGAAGGAGAAAAGGACTGGGCTAGGAGATACAAATATTTTAATTTTATTTTTCTTTCACATAGTCTTCTCTTGGGGAACTGTCCCTGTGCCAGAAACTTACTGGCACAAGAGCTTGGCACAGTGCTTTTGTCCCTAGGCCACTGTATTCATTTGTGCTAATAAGGTTAAGGAGGATTTTTTTTTTCCTCTTCCCTAGTGGATTGCATATTCCACAATCAGATGTTCAACCTAGATTAAAAAAAAAAAAAAAAAAGATATATAACCTTCAGGCATGTTATTTCTCTTAGACTGCACAGAAGGGACTCCACAAACATTCTCTGCTGTTTCACAGATCACACACACGGCGCAGGAATTAAGTTTGAGTCATTCTGGCTTTTGGATGGATGCTGTTGTTGAAGCAATTGTGGCTACTTTTCAAAGAGCATACAGACAGCCTGGTGATTACTGAAATGCTGGGGTCCTCAATACCTGAGATAACTGAAAATTAGCAATATTAATTAGAGAATGCCTATAACATAAAACAAGCTTTTATTAGTTCTTCTGTAAACTTTTCAAGAAGACTGTCTGAAATCTGAACTATTTTACCTGGAACACTAATCATGCCAGATTTTTCCCTTTTTAATTCATAGAAAAATAATTTGGAAAGGATACTCTTGTTATAAGGGCAAAAAATGCAAACAACCCCCCTGTCCCTTGCCCCACACACCCACATTTTCTACTACAAGGTAGTTTCAATAGAAAATTTCTCATAAATTTTGGTTTAGTAGGAAGTTCTTCCTCCAATTTTCTTAATTTCTCTGGCCAAGTCACATCATTTCTCCATCTCAGCAGCATATTTGAAAGTAGACAAGACAACGTTTTTTCATCCATTTTTCTTTGAGTGTTGGCTGCAAAGACAAGATATTTTGGATGGGCATTCCCTTGCTATTTTCTGCAGGACACATTGGGTTACCACCTGTCCTTCACAGTTTCTAGGGACTGTCCTACTACTACCAATGATAAATTAGAGTAGCTCACATTAGCTGAACATTTCCCTCAAGTATACTTGTGACTCTCTGAAACTATAAGTACATAATTATAGAAGCACAACTCTATAAGGATTAGTTGCTTGCTCTTTAAATTGGATCACTGTGTTTCCATAGTACCCTTGATCATGTTCTGATACTTGTATTTGAAAATTTACAAGGAGAATAAGTGAATAAATTGTACTGCAAAGTGTATAAAACCCAATAACTTGGAATTTTAAACAACAGTCAGCCTTCAGGGACAGAAGTAATAATTCAGTTTCTTAGTTACATCACCAAGGTTCTGTGCCTCATGTATAAACATATTTGTTCAGCTTGCTGGCTGCCAGATGATCTCCAGGCTGGATGGTTTATCATGGCTGACTGAGCATGGCCAACCTGCACATGTACTGAAAGGTGGCCCTTCTGACAGCATCTTTACTTTTATAAAGGCTAATAAGTTTTTAATGTACCTCATCATTCCGAAACAGGACACACTGTTTGTGCTAGGTCTATGGAATCAGCATGGTTACCAAGGTGGCCCATGAAATGACCTTCTCCCAGGAATGCCACATCTCTGGCAGAGGTCTCCCGTCTCATATTGCAGCTCAAGAACTGCAGCTTTCAGCCTACGCTGGGTTTTGCCTCTCTGGGTCACTCTGTGAATGGCACAGCAGCAGTGGGGCACTCTCAGTGCTCTGTGCTTTAAAGCAATCTAGCACCAGGGCTGGACGTAATGCATCCCAAAACTTTTTCTTTTAAAATATCATATCAACAGATTATTCAACATCCTTCCATCCTTGCCAGCACCAAGAGACTCGGTAAAATGAGCTTTGTCATGGGGAGATCCTTGTCGGTGTGGTTGGTGACCCCTGGAGCTGAAGCTGTTCACTCTCACCCTGAGCAGACATGAGCCTGAATGTTCAGCTGCAACTGAACTTTGTTCCTCTTCTGTTGAGGGAAGATATCTGGTGATATCTCACTCTCTTGAGGGCTAAAGGGGCTGACAAAAAAGGATGTTTGACTGTCATGTCAGATACCCACAGAATACAGGACACAAAAGTAATCTTATTCAGATATTATCAATGCTCACTGAAGGAGGGACTGGGTTAGGCTTGAAAAATAAAGTAAAATGCCTTAGAATCCTGCATACCTGGAACTTCATATCGAGGGTTTCTATAGGAAATGGGGAACACAATAACAATGTAGTGGGTGCTTGATTCAGATGAAAAGCTGAAAAGTGTTTCTTAAGCATAAAAGAAAGCATGCTTGGCTTCTCTGAGAGCTGGGCATTCTAAACGTCCTGTTAGCACAAAGCATTGCAAAAACTAAAGACACAGTGGGGATAATGTTGCTGCAGTTGCAATAGTCTAAGAACATTAGTGATGGAAGGCTTGTAAGTGGAGGCAATGTTTGGCATTATGGAGATTTATAAATGCCTACAGTGCCAGCAAACTGCAGCTAGATAAAAATGAGATGGGTCTGCAGAGCATACAAAAAGCTTTTGTTCAGCCAGAATTTCCCTGGGGTGGTGAGCCCATTCCATGCTGCAGAGGGGAAGCAGTGGGCATTACAGGCTGGGATGTGGTCACTGATATGAGCTGAGCAGGGAGAGGGATGCTCTGCTCCCCCCTCTCCTCCTTCCTTGGATATCTGCAGTCATGGTCCCTACACCCCTCAAAATTTTCTCTGCATGCAACCCAAGCAGGTCTGTCAAATGACAGCTTATCTATGCCATCCTTGTGATTTCTTTCAGCCCGGTTTTAAAAATAGTTTCTGAGCAATTATGTGTCACATAAGAATAAACCTGCATGCTGGTGCATCTTTTCTGTCACCACGAAATAACAGCACTACACTTTCTACATTTCAGTCTTGTCTTATTTTCTTTTTCTTTTTTTTTTTCTGCAAAGATCAACAGCTTCTGCAGCAAAAGGACACAGCATAATCAGGAAATCATCAGCCTGAAGTAAGTATAAAACTTGCAAAATTATGCACTCTGTGAAGAAACCTGCTGCTTTTTTTAGCATCCAAGCACACACACTGAAAAACTAAATCCTCCTATAAAACAAAGTCAACACAATCCTCTTCATACCACCAAGGCTTCACTTACTAATGAGAACATTACATTTTTTTTTTTCTTTTCCCTGAAACTAAATACTTTGCATATTTCTGATGATCCAGCATAGGTGGGGGTGCTTTTGGAGCTTCTTTGTTTCACCATGTTCACAGAGCCTTTACTAAGCCTGTTTCTAGGCATTTGCACCAACAAGGTGAGCCCCTGAGATGTTCTGCCTTCCTGGTGCTCATACTTAAAGGAAGGAGTTGTCACTTGTGTAGAACTCAGCATCTCCTGTGCACTGCCTGATCACACCAAATAAAGACACAGAAAACTCACTTTTGCCCTTCTCCATCCACTGAAATGCTAAAAAAAAAAAAAAAAAAAAAAAGCTGTTTGTTTTCCTGAGGATGTCTCAAGGCAATTGTTTTCCCAATTAGGAGCCCTGCCTGCTTCTCATGCCTTGAAATACTGTTGTACATTGCCTCTCCCAGAGAAGTGATTTGCCACAGCCTGCAGCTACCTTGGACTGTTCCAGAGCTTGTTGAAAAGTTTTTTCTTCTGAAACTGGAAGTTCTCCACTTGCAGTGGGTTTGATAGCCCAACTTCATGGTCCAAAAACATGTGAGGTGTCCACTGATGGAAGCTCATGGCCACACAAGGAACTGCAGCATCACTACACTGCTATTCAGTAGTGATCCCTGGATTTATTCCAGGAAAGGAAAACTCAAAACCTCAACCTCTTTGCCATGGCAGTATTTTCCCAGAGCATTCACTGTATCCCACAGAGCCTTGTTTTAGGTTGATGAGTTTTCTGTGTGCTGCTGAAACATCTCTCAGGCACAGTGAGTGTGAACTGATTGCACCACTGTGTCCAAAGTCTGCACAGACAACTGCAGATACATCTGAAAAGCTGACAGAATTGTTGGCAGATACTTTTGCATGGCTCACCATGCATGGTGAAGAAGTCAAAAGGGAATGGCTTGAAATGACCCCTGAAAGACAGAGAGACAGTGCCCAAACACCAGCAGCAAAACAAAGCTGCAGTGACAGTGACAAAGGTATCATTAATATGAAGGGGATTTGACAGGATTTGTGGCATACTGATTTATCATTAGCAGGATTTTTCCCTGGCTTCCTTTAGAGTGATAACTACAATAAAACCACAGGATGACCAGGGATAACAATGAAAAATAACACCAAGGAAAAACCCTTCTGGGGTTTAAGAGCAAAAGCCCTTTTTTTTTGTAGCTCAACAATTGTTTGTCTAGTTTTTCAAAGCCTTGCAACACTAAAAACAATAAATAATAAGAAATATAAATAATAAATAATAAAATCAGTTTAATTTCTAAATTAAATAAATAGACAAAGCTGCTGCAGCCTATGAGCTCACCACTGCTGAGTGTGTGCTGCTTGAGCAGAAGGGGTGGAGTGTTTGTGAAGGCAGCAAGAACAATAATATATGCAGAGTGGCTCAAGAAGACACACAATTATAAACACTTCCTGCAGAGCTCATTAGGTCTGCAGGTTCATAAATGCTTTTTAGATTCCATATTTTAATCACTCATCTTGAAACAGTCTGAAAAAAAGAAAAAAAAAAAAACCAACAAAAACACATATTCAAGGTCAGGAGTAATTTTTTTTTTTCTTTAATGGGAGGGACAATTTTGTGACCTTGCACTCCTCAGAACCATTGTCTGTTCTTGTGCACTGATTTTGGTCATAGGCCTGATGTCAGGAGAGAGATCCCAGGTAGACAGACGCATCTGGAGGTTTGTAAGGCCAGACTCTCAGCTGGTATAAACTGTGACCTGGCATTGACTTCACATGTCACCACATGGCAGGACAAGAGCTGCTCTCACCAGCTGGTTGGCATCAAGCTTCTATTTTGTAAACTTAAGCTGCTGCCAAGATGTTATTTACAGGGCAACAGTGGATTGCTCACTGGTTTCTCAGACACTGAGGAAGCAAAAGGAAAAAGGAAGAAAACCAACTTATAACTGTCCCAAGCAGCCAGAACAGGAACGATCCTCCCCACTTCTGCAACACCTGGAAGAGCTGATTGGAACTGCAAATCCCAATTACTGTGACAACAACACAGCAACACAGATAGTTCTTTAAAAACAAACTGAGATGAAGCAGTGCTATTGATCACTATTATTAGCAGAGTGGGTCAGCATAATTTAAACCTTTCCATTAAGGCAGAAAGATGGGTTTTCAAGATAGGACATTGGTGCAATTACTGAGCTGAGTAGGAGGCAGAAATGCAATTATGTAAACTAACTGAATTAAGAGGATTGCACAGTTCATTAGGGTCCATTTTTTTTGGTCAACATTTTGGATCACCAGCTGCTATAGAATTTAATTTCCATTAAAAAGCATTAATTGCACCTCTTGTGTGAAAGCAGAGCAGTTGTGTTCATTGAGCAGCTCCATCCTTGCTACTCTAATGCAGGTGTGGAAACAGCCTTCTGCTCCACACCAGTGCTCCAGCAGCCAGCCCCTATTTCCTCATTAAGCCTTCAGTGGGACAGGACATCTCTGCCAACTCTGCCTGCAGTCACACTGCTTGGTAGGAACTTGGACAGTTGATGTCATTAAGGACTGAAAGCAGCACTTATCCAGTAAATATGACTGAAGGGAGCATCCCATTTTGCTAAGTAATTTCAAGGCCCTTCCCAAAGGAGTTTCTCCGTGGCCAGAAAGAAGTGAGGAAATAAAGAACCCAAGAGAGACTTGGAAATCTATGGATGAATTGGCATACAGCCAGTTTTCATTTCACAAATTTCTCATTCTGGTTTTATTGTCCTTCATGGTATTGTGGGGTAATATGAAAGCAAATATTGCTCAATGTCCTATCAAATAAATGTGAACCACACTTCTGGCCCTCAGCAACTGAAGAGTCTCCTATTTGTAAGAGGTCAATCTGCAGATAAAATAATCTTCTAAACTGGAGACTTTGTTACTTGTGTGTTATAAGTGACTCTTGCTTCCTCCCAGGGACATCTCTTTGTCACTGACCATTTTCCTACAGATGCTGCTGGCTGACTGGAGCCCAGGGCAATCAGTCACCAGCTGCTCCTCTGCCTCCAGACAAGGTATTCAGCCTACAACAGGCACATCTCATGCTGCTCCATCCCTGCCAGGCTGTTTCTCGGGGTTTCGCTAAGCTTAGAGGTTTTCCTTATAGTTTGAAAGTTTTCCCTTAATGCAGGGGATGCCTTTACTATAAACGTTCTAATACATTTTGGCTCACAGACTGGACATTCAAGCTCTTTACACATGGGAATTAACACTGAAGAACTTAATAAAGACAGATCTCTGTATGTAAATGGGCAGAGGACTGTAATTTGATATAGTACAAATAAGAATGATCATGCTGGCTTTATCTGCTGCAAAGAAGTAAAAAATCCCTAGTTCTCCTCTCCTCCGACAGAGGAGAAGAATTTCTATGTAATATTTTTCTATACACAGGAGAAAAAAAGAGGATTCACATATCCATGTAAAAAGATGGCCACCTGTGCTATGTGAGGCTGCTGTGGATGTGTATTTGATTTCAGTACCCAACAGCTTCTGAGCAGGCTTTACCTGCAGTAATCCTCAGGCTCTGTATTTGTTCCTTTTTAAATGAGCATCCTGCGGGTGACTAAGCAAAAGGAAGCTGCGGAAACCTCCTCTCACAGCACGTAAATCATCGCCACAGCATTTGCTTTTCCCTTGCTGATGGCATTAATGTGTTGCTTCCATGGATAAATGAGGGGCTCAGCCCTCGGTGCCCCCTCCCCTGCCTTGGTGCACAGCAGACTTTACTGCAGTGACTCATTTGGAAAATACGGATGTGATCCCACAGAAACCAACCTGGTGCAGCATTAATGCCATGCCTAAGGGCTGTGCTTCAATACCCCCCAAAATTCAACAGAGTCCCAGCAAACTGCACTGCTGTCCCAGTCTCAGCAGGCAGGACAGGTCTGCACTTCTGCCCAGATAAAATACCTCTGCAACCCTGTTTATCTTCACAGAATTTCTCAAGATTTCCTGGGAAGTGAGCTGGACTGCACTGCTCTTTTCCGAAGTAGAAGCTAAGTTTGGCTAGAGAACAACAGTAGCTGTCTCTCAAAAAGCCCCAAACCTGCCCATCACCCTCTTATCTCTGAACTCCTGGGTCCCAACCTGGAGCA
Organism: Turdus rufiventris; assembly: GCA_013186435.1. Lineage (NCBI taxonomy): Eukaryota > Metazoa > Chordata > Aves > Passeriformes > Turdidae > Turdus > Turdus rufiventris. The sequence goes on along the minus strand of PYHW01010784.1, from coordinate 1,162,310 downwards.
GCACAGGAGGAACACACATTTCTGCTCAAAGATCCGAAGCTAAGCCAGATTTAGGGCCCAGGAGCCACGTGCCATCTTCAGCACGCGAAGTGTCAGCTGGAACACTGACACCTCAGCCTGGAACAGCAGAGAATCTGGTTTTGAGTGCAGCAACTTCTGGCACCAGGTTACAAGAGATGCTGTGGAAGAACTGACCCAAATACCTGTCCTAAAAGCTCCGTGGAGATCTGCCTCGAGGAGAAAACTTCCATTAGTTACCAGGATGGTTCACCCACAGTAGTGCAAGTTCATATAAAGATACACCAATAGACAATCACTATGAGACCCACAGATTAAAGTATGGAGGGAGAAAAAGCAGAGAAAAGTTTAATCATACAAGACAAAACATAACAAGAGGAAATCACAAAATAACACAGTGAAACTAAAGAAACAAACAGATTTGCAATAGAAATCAGAATATAAATGTATAATATATTCATAAGCAAATATTATATATAAAATATGTAAAAATATAAAAATAGAAAATATTTATAAAGTATATAAATATTATATAAATTCTATTTATAAATATAGAAAATAGAATATAAATACTTCTGCATTCTGAGTACTTCTGAGAAAGTCTGTGTTTGAGAAAGGACATTATTTTTTTCACACCAAGTTTCACAATAACCCCCAGGCCAGATGATAAAGGATTTGTCGAAAGTCAAACCTGGCTTCTCCTGTTTATTACTAATATCTCTATTATGATGTTTACAATAGACTATCTAGTATCTTCTTTCTGACTCAAAAGAACACAAGTTGCCATACCTCCTAATTTTGACCTCAGAAGAGTCACAAAAGTCCCCTTGCATGTAAAGAAAAACTTTACTTCTACCATAGGAAGTTTTTCTTCTATTTTGCTGGCCCCAAGATAAAAATTCCCCAGGAAAGTATACTTCACTTAAGCTTGTAGAGCATCTTTTAAAAATCATTCTGTATTTACCTTTTTTGCTAATTCAATCCTTCAAAAAACATTCAGTCTTTGCTGATTTTTTCTATAAAAGTAATTATTTCTCCAGTTTGCCTGCTTAGGACACTTTTTTTTTTTTTTTCAATGGCATTATTCTTCTTTAGCTAGCTCTTCATGTAAAGCTTCTCAAATGATTGATGCTAATGCAGCTGTCAAAAGGTTTGAACATATTTGGCTTTCATTTTCACAAGCCCAGATCCATAGTTTTACACATTCTGGATCTATATCTTCATCTCAAATGGAACAATGGATAATACTTTTACTAGGTTAATCAATACATGCCTCACCTCTAGCAACAGAAATCCACACTGCAGTTAATGAATTCATTTATAGGACTAAAATTAAACAAAGTATTTATGAAGATTCGGACCATTTCTTGACAGCTCTCCATGTTTTAGACACAAGAAGAAAAAGCAGGTTGGCCTAGAAACAATATTATTGATGTTTTACATACACCTTAATACTGCAAACTTGTCCAGCATGTCCAATTTTAATTTGGGGAGGGAGATTCTTCCTGAATTTTCAGTTAACACAAAAACCAGTCTTGACTACCTCCATACATGTATAAATTTATAATATCTAGCTATCACTTCCTTTCACCCCCAAAAGCCATGTTTAGATTCTCAGACTCACTTCACTGTCCTTCCTTGCCTCCTGAATTTGACTAATACAAAGTTTATGGCACATTTTGGACTTAATTTCCCACATGGCTTCATTTATTTAACAGTATATTTCTTCTTAACTTGAAATTGTTCAAAGTAAATAGATCAGAAGAAAATGTCAAGCCAGTGATCTTGCCTTATTCACGAACTGTAAAAACTTTGAATTCCATCAGTATCTAGTGATTTGTTAACACTTCATCTTATATCAAAAGCATAAACTTTTGCAAATCTGGCTATAAAATAATATGAGGGGAAACTGCCATTTCCTTGATAAACTTCATCTCTTTCCAGATATTTTATCAAACAAGAAATGTCCTGCATTTGCTGTTCCTTACAATGTATAAAACTTGTTCATTTTCTTTTTTTGTCTTTTCATTTCTTTTGGTAAAATTGCTGTAATAAACTTTGAATTTCTTTTTCATTTCCTTTTCAGACAAATCCTGTCTTTTTTGTGTTTCTAGTTGCAACTTCCTGATCAGGCCTCTGTCAAGAGGTTAAGAAGCACAGAGGAGATCTGAGTGGATAGAGGGGCAATCCTTGTGCCAACATTCACATGCATCATGTCCCACTTTTTTATGTTCTTCACTTGTAAAAAATCACCTTTCTATTAATAGATTTTGCCAGAAATACATTTTGGGGTCAGCATGTCAAACTTCCCAGTTCATCACAGTGCACAGACTGATTTGAATGCCACCTCTAAAATTATCTTTGATTAGATTCAGTTGTCTATCATCACTGATTTGTTTGATGGTCTCCTGTAAAATTTAGGAATTTATCAAGTTGTTAATATTCCTTTGATCCTGATATTCCCAGCCTGTTTCTATCTCATGACCAGTAAATGATATCTGTTTCTCTACCTGAATTTATTATACCCAGCAATCCCAGACATTTTCAGTTTTTATGGGCTACCTCTTTGTTGCAAAAGCTAATTTCCTATTAAAACCAGTCTAGTATATTTTCCACATTCATTCATTCATTCTTGTTACCTTTCTTCGCATTCTGGGAAATATAATACAATTTTATGTCTACTTTTATTGGCTGAACACACATAAAGAGTATCAAAGAAAATATTTTTGTATAAAATGTAATCTATCTAGAGGCCAGAACTGAGATGATGGCTCTGTTGAGCCCACTGGAAAGGATACACTTGCATTTGGAATATCATTGTAAAATGGGCAAGGCTGGACAGATATTGTTCATTATTAATCTCCAGTTCCTCTTAAATTCTTTACAACACCATCAAGCCAAAGGAAAGCATTATCAGCTAACAACTCTGGCTTTGCTTCTGACAACACCTCATCTCTGTTCTGTTATACTGTACCACCAGGACATGATGGGAGACACCAAACTATAAAAATTCTGTAAAAACACAATGGCAAGATTCATGGTACTCTCACATTGATGCTGGAGGAATGACAACTAACCTTGGCACTGGGCACTAAATTAAGAACATGTTCCATCGGGAAGTGTCACTCTGAAGTGTTGCTGAGCGGCTTCCAGGTGTTGAGTGGAAAGTAAAGGTATCAGAATTGAGGAAAATGAAGTACCAGGGCTGGACCAAGAGCTCAGAGCAGCCACAGTGCCAAGCTCAGGTGTGTGAGGGGCCTCTCTGCCTTCATTGTGGCTGCGCTTGCAGCTCCCCCTCCCCAAGGTCTCTGTCTGCAGGGATGGAGCTGACAGAGCCTTACACAGCTCCTATTCTGAACCTCAGGCAGTATCAACAAGGTACAGTTCCTCTTCTCAGCTCCCCACCATACACACATTAAAATAAAGCCTGTGATTAGTTTCCAGATAAATGTGCCTTTTTTGATGAAAAGCTCATGTATGAAGGCCAAGTTGCAGACTTGAGGCAAGGCTGGTGTGCTCAGAAGCAATCAGGACAAGCTACAGCCTTTGTGTGTTTGACTGACATGCTCTCAGCCCTCAAAACTGCTGCTGAAAAGAAGCTTTCAAAACTGCTTTTGAAAGTCAAGGCCATAGTCTGCACAGCACATAAACAAACAACTTTTAGATCTTACATTGCCTTAAAATCCCAGGGAAAATGGAACTCTGAAAGTGAATGTACACTGGTATTGTTCCTGGCTGTACCATATTCTACTATCTAAAAATGTCTGAATACCTCTAAAATGTCTTTAAAAGGTAAAATGGCATTATGATGCACCTAAGAGTGAGACAAAATATCAACTCCAAAAATGCAAAATAAAGCCAAAGCCTTCAACTAGGATCCTGCACTAAATTAAACTGGCTTTGAAGTTCACAATTCAGCTAGAAATGCTTTTTTATTTTTCTCCTTTCTCCAATTCCTATGTATTTTAAACATGTTATCTACCACAAACTCTGCACTAAGATTATTTTATTATTGTCTTTTTGTACCAGCAGTTTAGAATGAGGCAGGGACAGTCACACAACATAAAAACAAGCAGTTGCAGAAGAAAAAGTTGTCCTGCCTTCAGAAGTAGGTTACAAGAATTACTAAGGGAAAAGCTAAGAATCTGAGATTCACAACACACATCCAAAGGAAAAATGAACTCAAATATTCTGGTATTACTCTGATGTATTTTAACCAAAGGTTTCAGTTACGGTTTAGAGTTGATTACCTGTACTTCAGAGAGAAGGCCCCAAGAACTCTTCACCTCTCACTGGAGGACTCCCTCCACACCAGGGACTCTGCAGGAGCCTGTTGCTAATTTTGTGGCAAATCATCTATTGCCCATGCCCAGTAGGAGCTGCTCAAACACTGACTTTGCAAGACAGACGTTCTAAGAAAATCTATTTCTGAGTTATCTGGGTGCATACATAGCTCCTGAAGATTTTTTAAAAGAAGGGAAAAAAACTTCTTAAAAGAAATAAAAAGAGGATTTTTTATACTTTGGATCAATGAAAACTGGACAAACAGAATTTCACAAAATGTAGCAAAAAAAAAAAAAAAAAAAAAAAAAAAAAAAAAAAAAAAAAAAAAAAAAAAAAAA
>PYHW01010784.1:1126903-1148178 GCA_013186435.1 Turdus rufiventris | reverse complement strand
GTTGTATTCCAGCCAGAAACAGGGGCAGAGGAGGACAAAGGAGGGCTGATTACAGTGATATTTCAAAGAACAGTGTGCTGGTTTACTTCCAAATTAAAGGGTGGAAAGGGAAAGCTATGGGTTTCAAGAGTTAAACGGGGAAGAAAGCTTAATTTACTTTAATGTCTTTGCTCACAGTCAGCAGGTTTCAGGGCACTTGTGTATCCAAACTAATCAAATGGTTGTTTCTGTGTGGCAGTCTCTCTGCCCCACTTGACACCCCCCTCAAGGCTGTTTTCAGCTTGCTGAAAGTATTCAGACACAAAGTCTGGAGAACCTGAGCCAGGCATGATTTTTTTGTTGGTGAAGAGGTAGAGCAAACCCTAGGGCACATTTCATGTTCTTTTTCATGTACTATCTCAAAGCCCTCTCTTCTCCCGCACCCCCTCCCACCACTCCCCCAGTGCTGTCCCTTCTGAGTAAACACAAAAACAAAACAAAGAGCTCTTCTTTCCTCTCTGGAAAAAAAAAATAAATTAAAACCTCGGCAACTTTGCCTGAACAGCCCTGTACTTCTGAGCACTCAACTCTGCCAACATCTGTTTCCCCTGTCTGTAGTTAAAATGCAAATGCCATCTTCTTTCTTCTCCCTTCTTTCCCTAGATAACTGTGAGACCTGCTACCATTTTTAGGCAAAGCAAAAGAGCTTTTCCTTGTTGGCTCTCTCCAAGAACCGCAGGGAACAAAGCATTTGTTATTTTTAGATCCCATGGTTCCACTCAGTGCAGGAGGCTCTCTGTCCTGGAAAGATGAAGATTGTCATCTGTAACTTGAAAAGTATTCATTGCATTGTTGGTTTAACCACTTGTTTAGAGAGTGCTGCATTGAAAACCTGCTAATGGAAAAAGCCAAAAGCTATTAGAAATATCTGCTTGTCCAAGCACTCAAAGCTGACATGTCTTCTCTGTCACATCAAGGCTCATCTTTTCTTATTCTTGTAACCCCATTATTTCCAGCCTGACAGTTCTCCCCTCTGTGCCCTGGAGCCTTCTCCCATTCCCTAAGTCACACTACATAAATTCCCCCAGGTTAAATCTTTTGTTTTCTTTAGGGCTATCTCTACAGAATCCCACATCAGGACTAGGAAGTTCTCTGATTCTCACTCCCCCATATACTGTGTGAGGGTGATGGCAACATCCTAGTCACCATGTAACAAGCAAACAAGTGACATCCTATGTCACTTCCTAGTGAAGGTGAGCAATAGATGCCATCTGGCAACAGATGAAAGACAGCTTGGAAAACACAAGGTCCCTGGCCAACTGAGCTCCTTAGAGGCTGAGGAACCCAGAGAAATGCGGACTGGAAGTCTGGAGAGAGGTATTCAGAGTTTAGTATCTTTGAGGAGAAGCGGAGGCTGAGAAATGCTGTAGTCACCGACGTGTGTGCCACTCCTGAGCACACATTGCAGCACTAAGGACCTCTCAGGAATGCTTGGGGAAATGATGCTTACAGCACCACACAACCCATCAGTGTGGACCTTTTCTCCCTGACAATATCTTGACATGTCTCAAAGAAAAGCAAACAACCAAAATTACAGCGGACTATAAGGCGCACCCCCGGGAGTTGGCAAATTTCGCAACTTTGTACATTATATAAGGCGCACCGGACTATAAAGCGCACTTCCGGGTTCAGGGGAAAATTTTAGTCAAAAGGATGCATCTTATAGTTGTGAAATTACTGTACTTGGAGATGTATTAACTAGAGAATGGATTGAAGAGAGAGACCCAAATCAGTGGTTGCTAAAAGATATTTTTTGAATAGGTCCTAAAACAAGAAACCTAAAACAAGTATTTGACATGAGTTACACTTATGAGTAGGGGTTTCACTTGTGGGCTGAAGGCATGAGCAAAAAACTGCATTGTTGGACCAAAACTCTGCAATGTGGGGCCTCTTCCAAAAGAACACCAAGCACATTTAATTCCCTGTGTGGGCAGTTTGTAGTTGAAACCAATTATATTACATATGGATCTTCTATATGACATGAGGTTTGTCAAGCAGTTGGCACTAGAGATCACAGGCACATGAAAATACATTATTCAAGTAATTAAGATCTGTATTTTCACAAATTTTCACCTTTTTTCAGATACTGTAAAATATGCTTACATATGCTTCCACCCCAAAAAGTGTCTTACTTTTGAAAGAATCTGACTTTATAGCCCACTATTTTTAATCCAGTACTTATAACTAGTAATTATAACTATGAACTATAAAAAAAATTATACATAAAAGACAAACCAATATTTTTTCTCTAATGCTACTTCTCCCTCCTAGGAGCAGTAGTCATCACTAGGAGAAAGTTGATAATTTAAGCAATAAATTCTCAGCTCTCTCCCACAATAGCTACTAAACAACTCAGTGATCTCTGGTTAATACATTGATATTTTAATAAACTATTTAATTTTGTAGAGAAAACCTGTATTATTTATATTCTGTTGGACTCCAAGTACAATTAAGTTACTCTTTTATGTTATATTCCACCATTAGCATTTTCAAACACTAATAAAATGGAGACATATAACAAAGGAACTTTTTCTTAATTACTCCTTTAGATATCAGAACATATTTAGTTTGAGTTGAGAGTATATGCTAGAGGCAAGTGTGGCCTGTTAAGAATTGTTTCTGTGTTTCAAAAATAATTAGCTGTATTCTTTTGATACTAACCCAGAAATAAGGAGAAACAACATTAAATTAATGAAGCTACACCAGCATGGCATGAAGTAGAACACAGCTGCATTTTAAAAGAGATTTTCTCTGAAGTCATAATTTGAAGGGGAAATAGGAAAAACCAACTGCAACAAAAAATATTAGTATCCTGCATGGCATTTCTGTCACATCTGAAACTCAGATTGATTTGACCAAGAAATGAGCACCAGCATTCGGGGATGCTAAATAGCAGCTGTGTCAGGATGGCTCAGGGAGAGGCTTGGAACATCCTTACTTGACTGGATGTGTTGTCACAGCAATTTGAACTGATGGCAGTTTTGAAATCTGAACAAAACTTTGTACCTTGACACTACCTGGAAAGTCAACATGCAGTCAGAGCAGCTTCATCCAACACTCACAACTGCTCAGATTAAATTGGTTCCCATCCATTACCTTCTATCCTCTAGGTCATCCCGTAACATTATGTTCAAAAAATAAAGTCAGTGGAGAGTAGGGGTATTTCTTAAAGGAAGCTGATGTTCCAGAACTCTCAGATAGCACCATGGAGACAGTGTTAGTGATTTAGCACAACTACGCAGGATGCTGGTGCATCCATTAACCTCATGGACTGCATGCTTATATGCCTTAAGATGCCTCATCCATTTCCTTTCTTTCCTTCCTTCTCTTTTTTGTTTCCGTCTGTCTTCAGGTACTGAAAATACGCATTTGCTCAGGGGGAAACAAAAAACCAAAACAAAAACCAAAACCAACCAACCAACCAAAACAAACAAAACAAACAAATAAAAAAAAAAAAAAACAACAACCAAAACAAGCAACAAAAAGCCCCAAAGGCTTTACTTTTGAGACAGGAATGAAATATCTAATATGTAATGAACGATCACTGCATCCTCAAGGTTCAATTTTGTCCCTAAATTTTATATTATATAAAATATTATTCCAAAGTATGAGGCTATAAAGAAGAATTTAACCCAAAAAATAATCTAACCTTAGGAGGTCACAAGCTGACAATTCAACATCCATGGCCTGAGAATCTCCTTTTCTTTTTGGGGGAGAATGGAGGAGCAGAAAAGGAAATAGTGCCATAGTTAAACACACAGACTAGTCACTGTATCCAAGAGAAGATATATTATGATTAAATTCAATGTTTAATTCTCCATTGCACAAAGCAGACTCCACAGAAAGAGAAGAAAATGCCATTTCCTATGAGCTGAAACAGCCATTACAATGACAAACCCTTCTGAAGTTAAGGAACAGCATCACCCAGGAATGAAAAAATGTGGCAGAGGGAGAATGCACCTGATGGGAGCTAGGCATGGCTTCCTGGAATGACATGGAACTGTTTCCAGAGGAGCGCAGACACAGGACCACAGAGTCATCCCTTTAAGACTGGAGTTGCACTGACTCCCTGAGAAAAAAGCACGACTTCCTTTTTATCTTTTGATTTTGACTGTTCTGTTTTTGTTTGTTCTAGACCCTGTTCATTGCAGTCCCTTGGGGTTTTTGACTCTGTGGCACCAGTTCATTGTATCTCCTGCCTGCTGGGGTTGGAAGAGTCTCACCTGGTTCTCCCCAGCACACACCTGAGTGATGACACACAGTTAGACGTGGCTACATGGTTTGACAGCTGTGCTGCTTGCAGCCACAGCTTCCCAGGACAGACATACATGGCTTCATTTTCATGAGGTGGCTGCAGCTTCCAGGCCCTTAAATCACACTGAGTTTTGTGGTTTTATGTTATCTATCACTCTGCATGTCTACAAGTATCCACTGACTCTGACATACACTTCTAGCAGCCCAGACAACCCTGTTTTCAGTTTTCTATTGAAGAAGATGTCAGCAGATGACAACCCACGCTCCACTGATGTCATTCAGTAATTTAACAACATTAAATATGGGTCAGGGTCTGACCCCATCGACATTTTAGTACACACTTTATTATTTTGTTTTCAATCAACGAGTAAGACTGAGGATAATGGGGATGTGCTGTGCCATAATTCATTGCAATGGCTTAAGCATATGCTCATAAAATGGGAGCTGGTCGTCTGACACAATTATGTCAGACTTACCATGGCTAGCAAAAGCAGATTTAGTACAAACTATCAGCTGCTGAAGTCTCCAATCTTCTAATACAACTATTCTGAAAGACAGAGTCAAACATTAGCTGATGATAAATAAACTCATGGCATTTTCTCCCACATGTCTGTGTGAATAAATCTGTATTGCTTTGTCCAGTATATCACTTTCCCTATCTCTGACAGTCTCTAATTTAGCAGGGGAATCCTCTCCTGGCCCAGCTCACCTTCCTGGCTCCCTCTACACAACACAGTGCAGGCTCTGGGCCTCTGGGGCCGGGACTATGACCATGTGAAGAAAGGTCCATCCAGGCTGGAGAGGCTGCCCAGGGTGAGACAGTGCAGCCACGCTGGTTGAGAGGCTCCCTGGGGACACTGTCCTGAGGGGCAGAGGAGTCCAGGGAGGCTGGACATTCTGCAAGGGGAAATCCCTGAAGGAGCAGGCAGGAACAGGCCATGCTCGTGTGCCCAAAGACAAGCTGGTGAGGAAGCAGAGCAGCTGAGCAGGAAGCTTTTGCTGGGACTCGGGGAAAACACAGAATTTGCAGCTTTGGAAGAAGGGCAGCACTGCAGGAGGACAGCAAGGATGAATTTGGGGCATGCAGGGAGAAAGACAGAAAGGCAGAGACCCAGCTAGGACTGAATTTGGCCAATGCCATAAGGGAGGAGAGAAACTGCTTTTACAAATACATCAGCTGCACCAGGAGGAACGAGAACAATCTTCATTTTTATTAAATGCAGGGAGAAACATTGGAACAAGGGATGAGGAAATTCCTGAGGTACTGACGCCTTCTATGGGTGTCCCGAGCTCGTGGTTGCCTGCAGCACCCTTTGGCCTTCTCTCAGCAGGGACAGAAAGAAAACTACAGCCAAGCAAAAAGCATCCAAGGGAGTAACAACAGCCAATGAAACAGCATGCAAGGAGAGCCTAAGCAGTTCCTATACTAAACAGGGAGGTGAAGTATTCTTGGCATCCCAATAACTTCTTCTTGAGAGTCTTCCTCCTGAGTCTTCACTCCCAGTCTCTTCCTGGGATGCTTATCTCTGGGCTTCGTAGACACGCCTGATGCGTTGAATCCATGACAATTCAGACTTTTTTAAATGGGAAGCACCATGAACATTGTCAGGACAGGGACAACTCTCGGAGGAGCTCCCTGCCCAGTTCTGCTCCACATCCTGCTGTGCCTCCTGGTTATCCTTCCTCTCTTGCTGTGGACATCGTACACAGAACCTGTAAAAAACAGAAAGGGAAAATAGGGATGAAAACAGAAGGCAGCTGGTGATGGAGGCTGTGGGCACCAGGGCTGCCTCTGCTCTGTTCTTCCCTGTCTGGAAAGCAGGAGTGGGGAAGAGGCATTTCCAGGGTTGCAAACCAATGGAGTGTGCACAGTCAGTGGGGAGCAAAAGGCTTCTGGGCATCACATCCCCAGAGGTCCCTGCTCCCGGTCCGTATGCAGGGAGGTTTGGCCACGGAGGGCTGCAGCAGGTGCCAGCACCTCTCCCTGCTCGGGTGGGGTGTGTCAGCAGAGCCTAAGGAAGATGGGGAGCCCCAACAGGGATGGCAGTGGCTGGAGTATCAGGAAATGAGCCCGGGATGGAAAAGGCGACTGGAGAGGATGGGAGTGAGTTCTTCACCAGCCACTGTGGGGAGAGTGGGGGAAAGTAGGGCAGAGCCATCAGCAGACCAGAGTGTTCTGAAAACACAGAGGTATTGCTTGTAAGCACATCATAAATTTGGGAGTGCTCTGGAGCCCAGGACATCCATCCCAGCACTGGCATGGGAAGGGCTGGTTGGGCTGGGAGCTCCTGGCTCAGGAGCTCAGGACCTCCTTCCCAGGGCTCCCCCAAACACGATGTGTTTGAAACACAGCCAGGGCAGTCCTGGGCACTGGCAGCACCTGCATGGCTGCGGGGCTCCAGGAGGAGTTTTTGTGCACAGTAAAGATGCTTGGTGGACAGCAGGGGCATGGGTGGGCAGCAGTTACCTTCTCAGGCAGATGACCCTGTTGTGGCAGTGCTGGCAGTCAGGTTCACGAGGTCGGGAGCGCTTCTGGGGATGGAAAATGGGAGATTTGTAAACATTGGTTTTCCTGTAATATTCAGCCAAACCAGAGAGGGAGAAAACTGTCATTGCTGTGTGGCTGACGGCAGGAGAGCAAAGCAAAGCTGGGGAGAGTGGGGACAGAAGGCAGGACCAGCTTCCCCCAGGCAGGCTGAACCCTGCTGAGCCAGGTACTGTGGAAGATGCCACAAGCTCCAGGCTTGGAAAAACATCTCCCATGGTACCCGGCATGTGCAGGGGCATCTGCAGTGGCACCTGGGGCTCATCACCGGGGCACTCCAGCTAGGAGACAGACAGCTGTGTGTCAAACAAGACACTGGCTTACCTGGAAAACACACTTCAGTATCAGAAAAACGACAATGAAGAAAGACACCAAAACCACAGCGGTGATGACGTACACCACAACCTCTAGTTTCTGCAGTGAGGAAAGAAAGGAAGATGACGGTGGTCAGGGGATTGATCCTTCCATTCTCCTTTGTCCAGAAGGACACAGGCAGCAGTGCCCAGCAGCTCTCCTACCTTCCTTGTGAGTTTCTTGTCTTTCCCCAAAGCCATGTGGATGATCATGTTCTCCTGCAGAGGACACTGCTCCGTGGAATCAGAGGCTTCCTGGTTCTCTTGCCTCTCACTGAGCATATTTATCAGCAGCCTGGTCTTTGAGACCATCTTGGCACAGGCCTGCTTCAGCTGGGGCAGGCTGCAGTCCATCTTCAGGGCTCGCTCCACGTTGGTCATGAATGTTCGCAGCCCTTTGTCTGACTCCAGAAACTGCTGGTGATGATCAAGCGTGGTTTCCAAGAGCTCTCCTGGAACCTGCACAGTGTCTGGACTGCGGGGGCTCCAAGGTTTATTGAGGAGCACGGAGTCTTTCTCCTCTGTGGTGTCGGGGGAGATCAGGGGGTGCCTGCCTAGAGAGGAGTGCTCCTCTTCAGCCATGGCCTCTCCCCAGCTGCTGGCAGCGGGGTGGCTCTGAACCAACGGGTCAGAGAGAAAATCCATGTTCGTGTTTATTCCCTGCTCAGCTCTGGGCTTTGACCTCCCTTTGCCTCCAGGCCTCCAAACCTGGTAGAAAAGGTGCTTCTGTCCAACCCAATTCTGGCTGTCGTCCTTCTTGTACCGTTTGTGTCTCCTGATGTAGTTCCTTCTGGGAGCTGGATCTTCCTCCTCCTCTCTGCGTTGTCCAGTGACAGAGGCACCGTAAGCATGGTGTAATCCACCGCCTTCATTCGAGGGGTTTAATCCGTGTCGGTTTAAACGTGACTCCATCTCCTGTTGGTCCCAGCTTGAGGGTGTCTTTTCCAACACGTCCTTCCGCCGGGGAGGCTGGGGCTGGTATGGGAGAAGGCTTTTTGCAGTCTGGATGCTTTTGGACTTGTGCAGCTTCTTCCTTCTCAGCTTCTTCTTGAGCTTGGTCTTCACGTCATCAGGTATGCCTGTGTGTGCCAAGAGATGCTGAGAGGGATAGGAATTGGTTCTGGAATTGTCCAGGCGGCTGACATCACCCTCAGTGCTCGGAGTCAGGGCAACCACAAGTTTTGCAGTTCTGTCATCTCCCAGTGAAGGCTCCTTGGGCTTGAGGCTCAACATTGGGCTGGTGCTCAGCTTTCTGAGTTGTTCCATGTCCGCTGTTTCTCCCCGTGTCTCTATCAGACTTGTTTGAGCTGGAGAACACCAAGAGAGCAGATCAGCGGCTCGGCACAAACACAGGCTCAGAAGTTACCCCGAACTACAGGAGCTCATCTCAGGGCCAGGCAGCACGAGAGCAGAGTGGCATATGTGTTACGGAGGGGAGAAGAGCCCTTCAATCCATCCCATTATCCCATTGGGCGGGCCAGAGCAGAGAGCTGGTTCTTTCCTGGTGTCTTCTGGGGCACTGGGTGGGAGGGAAACATCCCTGGGGAATGGGTTTGCTGTTTGTTTCCCACAACTCCAGATGAGCCAGGGTTGGGTGGCTCTGCAGGAACCAGTGAGGAGCCAGAGACGCCAGAGGAAAGATCAGAACTGCAATGTGGCCACAGACTGGCAGGGGAGAAAAGCCCAGGGACCCCTTTGCTCTGGGGCCATTTCCAGCAGCAGTAGCAGCAGCAGCAGCTCAAGCTGTTACAGCATGAACAACTTCCTCAAGGCCACCAGAGCTCTGGGACTGTGCTACGGGACACCTGGGGCTGAGCCAGTGAGAGAACCGAGCTCCCTGGGGCCCTTGGAACCCTGGCTGTATCTGTTTGAGAAGTGCAGCCTCGCCCTGCTGTGCATAGATGTTCTCTGCCCTGTACCCAGCTAGAGCAGGACGCTGCTTTGCTCCCCCTGCACAGGCCAACGAGGGGTTAATGGTGCTTGGTGTTCACCCTGCAGAACACATCGGGGGCCCTGTCCTTTTCCCTTCATGTTTGCACTGGATATCCCAGTGAGCTGCTCCTTCTCCAGACAGTATGTGACACAGAAGATCTGGACAATCAGCAGGAACTTTTCAACCCCAGGTGTTTTGTCCAAGTCCTGTACTCCAAGGGGAGATCAGGACCCCCCAAGTTGTGGCAGTGCTGCAGCATGTCCCCAGGCTCAAGAGAAGTGGCAGATTTCAGCTCCCCCCCAGCCCCTCCGGACACCAACCACACTGCGGGGCGCTGGTGTTGCACAGCTTCTTGCAGACGAACATGATGCTCCTGCACGGGCTCTGGGTGAAGGGACTCTTATGGCACAGGCAGCAGGCCGCCTCCTTGGGCACGTCGCTAAAGACAAGAGGAGATTATTGCAGGAATACCCAACCCATGGCTCTCAGACCAACTCAGGAATCACGCGGATACCACACATGGGGCTTGTGCTCCATTGTGTGCCCCAGCTCTGGGAAAGTCCCCTCACTGCCAAAGCAAAACATTCAAAAGGGGATTGAATCCTGCAAAGTGGAACTGCTCCCAAAATACCACATGACACAGAAGTGCACCCGCCTGCAGTTCAAACTCCCCTTTGAGAAACCCGCAGCAAGTCACCCAAAAGGTGAAACTGCACCTCTGAGCTGCTGAGTTTTTGCAGGTTGCCAGGAAGAAGCAGCCACTCTTGAGCTTACTGGGCCTGCTGGCACCCAGGGCTCTGTCCCCCACACTCACAGAGTTTCCAAACTCGATGTGGTCTGCAGGAGCAGCAGCAGTGTCTGCGGAGTCACTTGGGTGGCACTCAGGTCTCTGCAAGCATTGGAAAGACCTCATTAAATTCTCCAGTGCCCTTGCCCCACCTCTGATCTGAGAGCAAGCCCAGGGCCCTGATGATCGTGGCGCTCTTGGCAGAGGCATCCACTCCTGCCTGCTCAAAGAGAAGCCATTGCAGAGCCCAGCTTCTCTCTGCCTTGCCCTGCTCTAAACCAGGCTTTTGTTGGAATCAGGAGCGAGGTCCTGCAGCTCTCATGGAACACAGATGCCACAAGAAAGGATTGCCCCTCTCCTGACCCTCCTGCTGCCTACCACTGAGGGCAGCTCCAGTCCCTGAAGGAGGCAGGAGCCTCGAGCTGCTGGCACAAGTACTCCAGCAGGAGTGCACTTTATGCCCAGAGCCCTGCGGCCACTCCACGGCCCCAGCCCTAGATGGGCTCTCATCCCTGAAAGTCTGTGTCCCAGTTCCTGGCTTGCTTTGCAGCTGGGGACACACCAGCACTGCTGGGCCTTTGCCTTGCTCTGCTGGAGCCAGAGGTAGCTGTGTCTCCAGCAGACAAGGCTGGGCAAGAGGAAGAATTCCTGCTGCGCCTCCACTGCTTTCCTGACAATAGGGTGCTCGAGAGAGACACAGATCTCTGTTGATCTGCTCCAAAGGAGCCAATACTTACAGAGACATCACCGAGGGCAGCTTGATGAAGGCAGCGTCAGCAATGACAGCCAGCGGGTTATGGCTGAGGATCCTGAGAAACAAGAGAGCTCTGTCAGGGCTGATGGCAGGGACGGAAGCTGGGTGCACCAGGCACGTGGCAATGGCCAGGCCGGTTTCAAGGAAGCCTTGCAGGAGATGAGCAGGGCAGGGGAAAGAGCCCTTCCAGCTGCACGCTCCTGCTGCTCCCTGGCTGACATCCACAGGCACTGTCAGGGCTTTCCAGAGGGCACAGCTGCTCTTGCCTACTGACCCTGCAGAGAGCCTGCAGACTCGCCCTGCCATGGCTTTCTTTAGCCCTGGGGCCACTTACAGCTCCTGGAGAAACTGCAACCCATGCCAAGCCTGGAAAGCGCCGCTGCGGATCTGCGTGAGGCCATTCCTAGAGAGGTTTCTGTGGAAAGAGGAGG
Source organism: Turdus rufiventris (assembly GCA_013186435.1). Taxonomy (NCBI): domain Eukaryota; kingdom Metazoa; phylum Chordata; class Aves; order Passeriformes; family Turdidae; genus Turdus; species Turdus rufiventris. Next base: position 1,137,082 of record PYHW01010784.1, on the reverse strand, counting down.
TCACAGAAAGGAATGGGGCCTGTCCTACGGGAAGAGAGGGGAAGCAGCATCTCTTGGGAGGAAAGGTGTAAATCCAGGGTGGAAGAGCGAGGAAACTGCTGCTTTCTCAGTGTTTGTAGCCTGTGCAGAAGGGGAGGTAAAGGGCACAAGAGCTGACGCTATTTCTGTGCCAGGATGCAGCCAAGGCTGCAAGAAGTGGCTGCTCTGATGCCTGCTATCTGTGTGGATAACCCTGCTGGGATCTGTCCCCTTGCTGTGGCTGGGCAGCCATCAGCATTGAGCTCTGCAGCTAAGCTGGGCTCTGAGCAGGGCAGATTTAGGGACTGTGGGGAAAAGAACAGGAGCATTTTCCAACACAGGAAAGGCGCCCATTGCAAAAACGGCACTGAGAACCCCAGAAAGGAACTTGATCACTCACAGAAGCTTCAGGAAAGGCAGTGGCTCAAAAGCGCGTTCCTCAATGGACACGATCTCATTGCAGGACAAATCCCTGTTGCAGTTAGAACACCAAATGTCACTTCCATTTGCCCTGTCGCTTTCCCTTGCCTCTGCAGCCTTGATCCCAGCAGGGACAAAGGCCACGTGCCCATGGCTGTGGCAGGGCTGGGCAGCAGGGCCCCAGGGAGGGGCAGGCAGGAGCCCCTGGCCCTGGGCAGGTCACGGTGCTTACAGGTGCTTCAGCAGGAACAGCCCCTCCAGGGAATGGCTCTTCACTGCCAGCAGCTCATTGTCCCTCAGCACTCTGCAAGGGGACACAGGGACATTGTGACAGAGGCCACTGGCCAGCAGCGAATGGCATTGTCATGGGAAAATCTCCTGCAGCAGCTTTACTGAAGCATCTCTTGGGGGCACTGCAGGCATCGTCCCCACTCCTGGCCAGAGCAGGCATTTGCTTCTGGCCAGCTGAAGCTGACCACAGCTTGATCCCCGGGCAAACAGACACAGGGACAGTGCCCTGGGCTGCAAAAGATGCAGCTCTTGGCATTTCCTGCCATGCTGGGAAGCCCTGGTGATTCACACCCCTCCCTGCAGAGCAGCAGAGCTTTGAGTCCCACTGCAAATGGTGGTGGCCAGGCAGCTGCTGCAACCCAAGAGTAAAGGACGGAAAATCCCCAAACTCCTGCCATTTGAAAAGCTGCAGGTGCTTACAAGGTCTCGGTCCATGGGTAGTGCTTCCAGGTGTGTTTTCCAAGAGTAGCAATGGAGTTGCCAGTGAAATCTCTGCAAAGAAAGCAAAGAGCCCGGCCCCTCTCAGGAAAACCCAAGCTTGGGCCCAGCGTGCCCAGCCTGGCTTCACCCTCCTGCTGAGCTCAGGCCCCCAAACCCCGCCTGTCTCTGGCCAGGGAGTGCCCTGGGTGTCCCACATGGGGTCTGCAGCACCAGGAGCCAAGGAGGGGCAGCTGCAGGGAGGGCTCTGTGGGGCAGCGGGACTCACAGGACAGAGAGGGCCTGGTGGCGGCTGCCCAGGGGCACAGTGGCCAGGCCGGAGTGCCGGCAGTCCAGCTGCCCATGCTGTGGGCAGTGGCAGGGCTGTGGGCACAGCTCCTTGGCCACTCCTGGCGAGGGGGCTGCTGCCAGCAGCAGGGCCAGCAGGAGCAGAGCACGCATGATACGTGTCATCATGTCCATGGCAAAGCAGGACTGGCTGCAGTCGCCTGGGACACAGAGCTGAGGTGCAGCTGTGGCAGCTGCTATGTCACAGTGGTGTTGCCAATGTCACAGTGGTCCCACTGCAGCAACGTTCGTGTCACCGTGGTGCTGGCTGACATCAGAGCTTGCAGCAAACCGGAGCTCAGGTGATGCTGTCACCAAATGACTCTGTCTCAGAGCCATCCATCTGTGGAATCATGGAATGGATTGCCTTGGAAGGGGCCTCATGGATGAGCCAGTCCCACCCTGCCATGGGCAGGGACACCTTGCACTGTCCCAGCTTGCTCCAAGGCCTGTCCAGCCTGGCCTTGGACACTTCCAGGGATCCAGGGGCAGCCACAGCTGCTCTGGGCGTTCTGTGCCAGAGACCCCCTGCTCTCACAGGGAAGAATTTCTCCTGAACACACAATCGATCTAACCCTGCTCTCTGTCACTGTGAAGCCATTCCCGTTTTTATTTGGTTTGTGTGGCCAGGTTTTAGTATGGGCCTACAAGTCTTGTTGAACTTTCTTTTGGTTTGTGTTATCCTGCTCTGAATTTGTTGGTAATAAATGTAATTAATATGCCCAAGTTCCGCCTGTTGTGTCCATGACGGTGATCAAGGAGGGATCTCTCCCTCTCTCTCTGTAATCTAGCTCTCCTCAATTCATATTCTCATATAAAAACTTTTCAATAAGCTAAGACACAAACTTGTGCTACTACTTCTTAATTTAATAGAATTCTAGTCTTAGCTCACTAAATTACATATAAACTACTCACATGGTCTGTCTTTATTATGTCAAAAAATATGTTCCTGGAACCTCCACGAAAACACTAGTATCTACGACTATGTTTTGCAACCTTTATGAGAACTCGCACTTCTACTCTGGCATCTGACAGCTTTTACTCACTGAAAGCACTTAAAGCTTATTCTAAAACTTACTTACTTACTTACTTACTTATTCAAAAACTTAAATTTATACCTCTATTTTATGTGTGAGTGGCTTAACATACTTCAATCCATCCAAAGGTTTTAATTCAATCCCTGCATTCTCTTTTCTCTCTGAAGAATTCAGACCCTGGATTACTGACTCCAACAAATTAAAAAACAAAAAAATTAGAAAAAACAGTAGTTTTTTTTACCTGTCATTTTCTGTCTTCTACTTTGAACAAATATATTATGAATTTACACTTCATTATCACCAGCCTTGTTTGAGGTCCTGTATTAAATGGTTCACTCACAAAAGTAAAGATCTGTAGATGCATTTCTATCCTTATGTCAGCCCTGTATCTACAAGAACACTCTCTGATCTCTTATTTTCCTTCAAATTATTTTGTAACTTATTTCCTTTGATTCCATTAGCACACTTTGCTTTTAAAGCTGCAAGAGCATTCTTCTGATTGCATCCATTTGAAAAACATCAACTTATATTTTCAGAATCAGTTAAGGAGAACCCCTCTTTTCTGATCTGACAACACCTTTATTACATGTACTCTGTAGCTAAAAGCCTGTTTATTTGTATGGCAAAAAGGAATTATACTGGCACCAGAGCTGCAAGAATTTTTTTTTACTGTAGCAATTGTGTATCTCTTTGAGACAATAATTCTACAGTCTTTAATAATAGTGTTGTTAAATAGCAAGTCTGTCTGTGTTTATTATTTCACTCTGAAAAAAATCAGTGAGAAATGGTTTCTTCTTTCCAGCAAGATATTGGAAGAGAAAAAAAAAAAGTATATATATATATATATATTTATAATTTTTTAAAATATTTTTTACAATATTTTTTAACACAATACTTGTTTTAGTGTTTCAGTTATAATTAAATTTTGCTTCTTTGATGATAACATAAACTGTGATACACCACAAACCTAGAGCACCAAATTAAATTCTACCGGGGTTTCTTTAATATAATACCACACAAATCAAGTAACTGGCAGCACAATTGTTTTCCTACCATACTTGGAAGTTTTTGTAGAATGGAATATATTTAAGTTTTATTTCTTAAATATAATTTGCACTAATGACTAGATCACCCAGTGTGAATTACCAAAGGCTGCAAATTAACAAAGATGAGAAAATATCCAATTATTTTTAAAGGACTAATGGTTTCTAAAATGTACCAGTTCTGTGCTTTAGAGATGATGCGTTGTTCTAACTATTCATAATAACACTGCAACAGCAGAATACAGCCCAGCATATCTGTACAGGTAAGGATCACCCCCTTTAGCCTTGGCTGTGCTGCTGATCCTGGCACAGGAAAGGTGGGACAGGGAGGGTCATTGAGAGTGTCACCTGGCATGGTAACAAATGAGCAGAAGGCAGAAAAAGGTGGCTTCCATTTCCTGACAAGGACAGTGAAAGGGGACTCAAAGCTACTGCTTAGGAAGTGCCTGTGCTGGAGACAAAGAAACCAGCATTTCCAGATATGCCATTCACTCTTTGTGCTTGGTGCTGAGATTAGTGCAGTACCAGACGCTCTCTCTGTAGGGAAAGTGTACTGATACTCCACAATACACTCCCAGCAGTCTTAATGATATCTCCAGGACACTAGTTCATCTTCTCTGCAACCACTAAAATGTAATTTTCTGCCAGATATGACTCCAATAATTTACAGATAAGCATCAACCCAGTCCCAGCCCTTTGCTGCCATTGGCTCACCAGGGCTGTCACACAAGCACTACTGCAAACAGTATTTACTTAAATGGAATGACAGATCTGGATGGAAATGGCAAAGATACACATACAAGTCAACGTGAATGAATCTTTGAAGTCATATTTATTAAAAATCAATTCTTAGAAAGGACAAATGCAACACTACCCTAAAGTCTCCTTGCTCAGACTGAAGCAATTGTTCAGACCCTGCTCAAGGTTTGCTGGTGCTGGTGTGCTCGAGCCTCTTTAGTGCAGCACTCACTTTCAACTTGGCTCCTTCTATTGCCAGCCCTCATTTTCAACAAAGTCAGACACCAACACCTTTAATGCGTTTCCAGCCGTGTTGGAGTGTGTTCCTAAAATGACTCCAGTTTCTCAAATTGCTCCTATTAAGGTAAAAACTGCCATTTTTTATTCCTTTGGCAAGCACTGCATCTTATTGTGAGAATAACTGTTTTTACTAGCAGAGAAAAAAAGCCTGATATTACTGGGCACTAGCAGCTCTGGGTCTCTTTCAGATCACACATGTCTATTAGCAGCAGTTGAGAAGTGGCAATTGTCTCCTTGCAAAACACGAGCCCCAAGCTGAAACCTCTCCAGGAAGATGTGTGCTGGCCTCACACTCTCATCCATGCAGGACAACACTACCTGAGACTTCCTAAGTCCTCACAGAGCACTATATAAAACCATGTCTTTGGCACAAACAAGGAATTGCAATTTGCCTAGAGATTTTAGAAATCGTGCTGATTTCACTGGAAGTGCTGCAACCTATTAAGCCTGAGAGCTGGATTGCATATTTGCATTTTTACTTAAACCACTTTTTGCTGGACAAGTCTCTTGGCTGTCAGAACCAAACTAAACCACAAATAGGGGTTTACTCACTGTTCAATTGAAGATATCTGAAAAACACGTCATAGCTGATCTAGGTACTGTTTTGATGAGATAGAAGACTAGTGCAGGCTTCTCTGCATTCATTCCTCTGGTGTGAAGAAATGTACTAAATTGCTTTTTCTTGTATTTTTTTACAACTAAGATTTATAATTTTCCCAATTCTTTTTTTTATCCTAAAGAGATAATGCTTATGCAAAAGTGCTGGCACTCAGCCCCCAAGCCTAGAAAACAATTTAGATCATGTTTGAAAGAAAAGAACTCTCAAACGTCTCACTGTTGTGAAAAAATGATGTTTGGCTGGAGGAGAGGGCCCAAGGCAGAGGGAACTTGGCTGCTGCACACAGACCTGCTTGATAGCACCTGGTGAGCAAAACTGGATCTCCAGGCCAGCAAGGGCATGGACTTGCTCTTTTCACTGGGGATGTTTGACTACATCATGGGACAAGGAATCCTTCCTCAGACTGATGAAAATCCTCACTTCAGTCCTACAGGTTCTTCATCTCAGTCCTTCCCTGCTCTGGGCTGGCTGCTGTTCCTGCACTGAGACCTCCTCTGTGAGGATGCCAGCCCTCTACTCAGTTTTTATGTTCTGCTAATTAATTTTGGGCCTCAGCTTTTCCAGCTTTCTTTCAATATATCAATGCCAATCATCCTTAACCTTGTGTCTTATTTATACTTACTTCATTTTTACCTTATTTATTTTATTGCATCATTGCCCAGTTTTTTCTAAACTCCTGATGGATCCATGGTACTTCTTACTATTGTTCAGTTTCTCCCTTTCATCAAAGAAGTCACTGATTTTCTTCCAGCCCAATCCTTCAGAACAACTTCTGGGATTTTTTTGTTTGGTTTGGCATTTTGCACACTTCAGTCTCCAAAATTACCTCAGAAAACCAAGTTATTAACCATTTCCTAAAAATTTCTTTGTGAAGACTTCTGCTGTTCTCACTCCTTCCTTTCCTACTTATCTGGTAATCACTGTCACCCCGATGAATCCTCACCACTCAAACTAATCAAACAGTTATTTCCTAGTGATGAGAGGGAACCATAAATGAGTTACTGGGTTGCACTCCTATCTCCTGACATGCAGAGATGTCTCTGACACAATACAAGATCGTGATAAGCCATCAGTATCCTTTCATATTCTATTTCTAACTGCTACCCTATTAATTAACCTCATTATCTGGGGTTAATTAACCCAGAATCCCATCAGTATTCTATTCTGCCTCTGGGAAGCTTCTATCAGCTGCTCAGAAACCCCCAGCCTCATCTCCTGCAAGGCAGCATCACCTCGACAGCACCACTCAGCCAAAGTGTGAGTTAAACCCTGGCACGTTATTCTGGAACGTGTCACAAGCTTTGCAGCAGGGCCACTTGTACAAGGTGGTTGTGACTGCTGGGAAAGGCCAGAGGAGAGATGTAAATGCTTTTATTTAAGAGTAGGGTGTAACTGTCTGGCAGCTGGTGGATTGGGAGATCGATGGAGGATGGTAGCAAAATAAGGAACTAAAAAAGGAGAGCAAAGTCATTTCTAATAGATCTTCCCAATGATCTATTTATGCTGGGGGGTGTTAGGGTGTATCCCTTCTTTACAGCCACCTCCCACACACTTATCCCCATTTCTATTTCAATTATCCTAACTTCTGCATTTCTGGAGACAAAGCCAGCCTGAAGAATTTCAAAGCTTAGGAAACACATAAACCAAAATATACTGTAGGTACATTTTTGTAGAAATTAAAAGTGATGTGTCATATCATGATCCCATTTCTGCAATCCTGTCCTTAAATGACTACAAAATTGTTCTATATTTTCATTTAACAGCAATTTTGTTGTCTTCCCTTTTGTGATATGGACAACAATTTAATAACATAATTGTATATGGGAAGTACTTTTTGAAAATAATTGTCAGAAGCTTAAAATTTCATTGGAAATGTTATTTTAAATTGATCTCAGTAGTATTTTTAAAAAGTCCTGTAGAGAATGCTGATTGAAATTTATACGTGCAAGTTGTCTGAAAAAATCTTAGCAAGAAAGGCAGATTGGGTATTAAAACATGGCAATGCTGATACTTGAGAGTGAGCTGATGCTCAGGGGGATTTTGAACAAAGTGAACTGGAAATATTTCCATAAACTATATCCCCAGCCTAACCCAATTTATGAAACTGAGATTTTTTTTATTGTTTCTTTGCATTTAAAATGCTAAGAAATTAAATATTTTCACATTTCTTAGCAATTTTCAGTAATTTATTTTAACTCAAGTGAAATCCTTTAAAATTTGAAAGACAATCTGAAATACTGGTATTTTCCTGGTCAGGAAATCTAATTGCCCTCACAATGCTGATCCTCCCATCCTGCTTCTGCCCATTTTCTCATGCTCTTTATGTTGTGCATTCTTTGGAGCAGGGACCTGAGGGATCATTTCCCTCTATCCCACTAAGACAGGACACAAACCTTCCCAACCTTCTGAAGCCCCCATGGCATCACCAGCTGTTCAGCACAGTTTTTTTTCAGTGACGTTAATGGGAGCTGTGGTTTCAGCTGACACTGGGGCAGCCCCTGCATGAGGCCAGATCCCAGCAACAGCAGTTCAGTGCAAGACTACAATCCTGTGCTGTTTCACTGTAATTAATGAGCACAGCTCAGAGAAATGCAACAGAAGATTAACTAAATCTATTATGGATCTATCGTGCTATTAGAGAATTATGCCTGTTAGCACATGCATACAGAAATTTCTGCAGCATAACAAAATTACAGTCTATTGTTGGGAGAAAAATTATTACCTGCAATAGATTAAGAACGAAAGTAAAGAATAAGGAGTTTCCTAAGTTTACTTCTTACAAGCTCTCTAAAAGACTACAAAAATGAATGTCTGTGTTGCAAATATTATGGCATGTTTAATGATAATTTTATTAGACCTCTGTTTCAGATGTGAAAAAAGTTGCTAGTGTAACTGCACAGGAGTTTTCATTCAGAATTCTTAGCTCAGTTCCACAGGGGTAAAGCAAAGCTTTTGCACTGGACACTACTACTTCACTGCTTTATGAATAACAACAAAATCATGATATACTTGAAGATCTTCCATTTTAGTGCAATCCAAATTTAGCAGTGACCGGCTGATAACCCTTTTTGACTGAATTTATCTCTTGTGTGCATCTTGCTCATGATTAGCCTGTGCATGTTCTAAGATGATAGAAGAAAAAAAAAAAATAAAAGCAGATCTAATGATGTTTTGAAAACATCCAGATGTAAGAGTTCATCTATTTTACTCAAAAAAGCCCCTGAAAAACAGATTGTTGGTTGAATGATCAAAAGTTAATTATTTTTATTGTATTTAAGAATGAATTACTGATTCTACCAAATATCCTCACCTAATTCTCATGAAAAGGTTTTATGATGTCACCTCCTACCTAGAAAAACTGCTGTATGCTAATAAGAACATGATTTTATCAGAGTTATACAGTAAAACAAAAACGTACTCTTTTAAATATTCCATAAGACTTTTTGCTGCCTTTGCAGATGGTGACAATTTCTTCCCAGAAGACTGACAAACCCAAAACTGAACCACTCCTGAGAGTTGCCCTCATAGCCAAAGATGAAGATATATTCAGAAATGCAACATGGGCAGTTTTGTGTTCCACAATAGTTTCTTCCCATTTTTAATTCCAGTTTTTGTGCCCTGGAAGAGTGTGTGTGTAGGCCTCTACAGGACAGACAGAAGGTTTTCACATACTGAGACCAAAGAGAACGAGTTAGCATTTTTTCCCTGATTTTACAAGTAGATTAAGTTTAATGTTTTGGTTTTATTCTAGCAGCATACACCACCACATTGCCTTTTGTGGAGCTACCAAGGTACAAAATCACATGTGATCTCAGTGAAATACACTCACATATTTATTAAAGGACTGTTTTCACTGATAATTCAACACCAGCACCTACACACACACAGGCTTATTGTCAAACACTTAACCATTGTTTCTTATCCATAAATACCATTTTCAGTACTCCATCCATGCAGCATTACTTACTGAAGAAAAGTTGTATGTATTTAGTATAGCTAAATACATGTTAGGTACACAGTCTGTGAACACAGGAATGGCCCTCCCACACAACATCTCCAGATTGTGCACTTAACCTTGAAATGCCAGCACTTTGTGGATCAGTGGGCTCCATGTCTGGTTAGATCTGGGCTGCTGGGATGCCCTTGCCAGCTGCTGCTGAGCAGCTCCCTTCTGTTCATGCCAGCAGCTGAGCTGGTGTGGTGCCACAGAAAACTTCAGGAATGCAGCAGGACAGAGCAGAGCCCACAGGTGGCCAGATGGGAGATGGTACTTGTAGCTGCAGTGAAATCTCCTAGGGATGACTTGCTAAGTGTCCAAAGGGAATTTTTCTGCCATGAAGAAAGTATTTCCTCTAACAAGTACGGTCTGCACCTCATCATTAGTTGATCACCAGCCAGTGCTACCCAGCATGTTAAAGCCTAGCATTCCAGGGATTTCCTGCAGCTCTTCCCTGTGCCAAATACCACTGAAGTTAGTGTCAATTACCTCTGTTCCTTGCAGACCCACAGGTACAGGAACAACCTTAAGGAGGCTGTTGTTTTTATTCTGAGTGGAAAACAGCCATATCAGAGATCCAGGAGGTGAACTGTGAGGGAAATAGTGCTGCCTAAACAAATAGATCAATAAATACTGAGGTAATTTGCCTTCTTCAGCTACACATGCTGAACCCAAGTTTAACCAGGAAGTGCAATATCTTATATTATATAATTAATACCCAGGATTTTATATAATTACTACCTAAGATTTTGCAGTCCAGGTAATGTCGCGTTGGATCCTTGCCCTGACTTACACAGTATCTTCTTTCCCAGTGGGTACCTGGGGGACTGAATTTCATGGGACACAGGGCAACTCTGCAATTTTCCAGTGGGCAGTGTTCTTGAACAACTGCTCTTCAGAGAGACACGTAAACAATTCCCTAATTCCCTTTAGCATAGCAGAATACTAAAA
>PYHW01010784.1:1101814-1126853 GCA_013186435.1 Turdus rufiventris | reverse complement strand
AAAAAAAAACAGGAAGGAAGGAAGAAGGAAAAAAAAAAGAAAGAAAGAGAAAAAGAAAGAAAGAAGAAAATACAGAAAATACTACACTAATTTTTTTTCTTTGCACTTTCAACAGACTGGGAGAATGTGATTATTATTGTACCGCATTACCTTGGGGTAGCAGTACTGGTCTTCACACTACCATGAAAAAAAAACAAGAGAGGTCATCAAAAGTGAATTTCTCAATTTCTCAGTCATCTGCCACTAAAACCACACATTGTGAGATGTACAACCAATGGCCTAACTGTGATTTCATTCACTGTAAGCCTAGAAATGCCCAGCTTTGTCTCATTGTTCTTTCACCCATGGTCTTCACAAGGCTACAAAATTTTGTGCTGCAACAAAATTTACACCAGTGTGAAGCATGGCAGACGATACCAGAATGGAAATTTTCCTGCTGCTATTGCAGCCAAGAGGCCCAAATCCTGAAATGTTCACAACTTCTAAGGGATCCAGCAAATCCTTCACTGCTGCAATTTGGAGCAGACTAGATATTAACAAAGGAAACAATACCTAAAAGTTTGTCCTCTGTGGCTTAGTCAGTCACAAAAAAAACCTGATCAGACCTCAAGAGTCTGAGTTCATGTTCATTCATTAAGTGTAAATATCAGGCCAGAAATCTAGAGAGAAATATGCAGATAGCAGCAAAGGCTAGGAACAGTGCATCCTTTGAAATATCAAAGTTCTTACAGATTAATTATGCAACTATGGAAAACAGGAAAGCTTTGTTTGCTTGAACCTAAGAATATCTGCTTAAATGACTGAAATAATAAAGAATGGGGCAGAAGTGGTTACAGGTTATTTTTCTGCACCCCAAAACCTTTAGTAAAAATTGAATTTAAAAATGTCTGATCTTCTCCAATAGCTTTCACTGAAATGAGAAAATTCATAAGGTGGGGAAACCTAAACCCTAATCTGAACCCAGATCAAGGTAACTTTCCTGCTGTAGACATCTGTAAAAGTTGGGTGAGTATTAGGCAAACCCAGGAATCCATGTGGTTTCATTAATTGACTGTATTGCATCATTACACGGATTCCATCAGGATTTCAATTTTTGCTTGCTTGGTTTGTCCAGGGACACGGTTGCATACCTGGTTACTTGGTGAGAAAGGCAGAGTCATTTCCATTCACTGTAGGAAAGGCATTAGTAAGTGAGAATACGAGGAACAATATTGGGTGGCTCTTGTGTATACGACAAGAGCAAATATCTGCCCTGTGTTCTGCCAACCCTCCTGATTCCCAGATCAAGAACAGGCTGGTGTCACCTCGGCACTCTGCCATATATTCACAAGGCTTATCATCACTTATATTCAACATAAATACCATCTTTAACACAGAGATTACATCTTATGCACAGCAAATTTTCGCTTTAAGAAAGTAAGAGCTGCTGCTTCAGGACCGGGGATTAACTGGGGCTGATCTCGTCTCTCCTTGCAGTTAACCTACTTCTGGTATAAATTCAGACATACAAATGCTGCCTGTTTGCAGTGCCAGACAGCCCCAGTGAGTGGAGCATGCAATATTCCACATTCTGATGTGGAACACCCCTGGAGCACATTTTACTTGGGACCCAAATCATATCTTACTTTCAGGAGTTCTGTATCCATCCCATTCCATTTGGATTAACACAAAGGAATACAATGCACATGCCCAGGCCACCATACTTTCCCAGTTCCAGCCCATTAGATCAGTTTCTACCAGCTGACTCAAAAGGAAGCTGGCATTTAATAGTTAGATTTTCAGGTTAATATGAGATAGGCAAGTTGGACAAAAAGCTTTGAACTTGTGATCAGCAGTGGAAATATGGTCACTAAATACTGGTGGTCTTAGAGGAGAAAGGAGTAAAAGGCAGACTGTTCTGGTCCAAGGGAGAATTCCAAACTCAGGACAAGGTCTTGAAAATGAGGTGAGAAGGATGAATAATATGCAAAAGTGGGACAGAAAAGCGCATTGCTTAGAAAGCAAAAATGAAAGGCAAGAGACAAAGAGGAGCAAAGATGTTCAGTCTTTGAGGAGAGCACCTATCCCTATATGTGGCTTTTAAGTGACAGTTTTAAAGATATTTCACCTGCAGAAGGAGTATTTAAACAGCAATTTGTTGAAATAGCAAGCTGGACAGCAGTGCAAGTATTTAAAGATGTGGTATTATATCACCTAGGCAGCAAGTAAGGTAGATAATTTAATCTCTATAGTAGATTTCAGGGGATTCTGGAAAGCATCAAACAAGTCAGAAAGAAGGAAGATTATAGTTTTCCAGACACTGAAAGCACACAATTTGGCTGAAAATGAAAGGGACAAATTCTGCCTTCTATTACACTGATTTATACATGGAGGAATCTCAGCTGAAGTTAGTTTCTCAGTGGAAATTGAACAAGGGGTATGAGACCAAAAAACTGTGCAACTAGTATTTAATGGACAGACGACTTTCTGGAAATTGGATCTCCAGCAATGGAAACACTTAAGGGCAAGTACTTAACACAAATTTGTTACAGAGAACAGTAGCTGCATGAAGATGATAGATCCCCAAACATACTCAAAACCTCTCTGAAAGCTAATGCTCAGCTCAGAGTCTCCAGGGACAGTGCTCTGTGCAATGGTGAACGAGGCTCCAGTTACTCCATAAGCACAATAACGCAGTGCAAAGAAAAGAAAAATACAAAATATTATGCAAGACAGCAGTATGTCAGAAACAACAGCATTGCATACTCAGCAGCTGAGTGGGAAACAACGCATGTATTCAAAACTTGCTGTTTTTCTTGCTACTCTTGCACTTATTAACATGCCAGAAATTTCTGAAAAGTCAACATTTCAGCACACTAACTCAGGAGGAAGTAGGAGCTCCACCAAACAGACATAAAGTGATAGCAATGATCTGGGAATCAAGGCCAGCTGCAAAGCAGTGTGGCAGATGCAGGATGTGGCACCTCACAGCATCTAAAAGGAGCTTGGGAATGGTTCATAGTGGGCAGACCTACATCTCTGCTCTGTCTGTCTGTCCTGAGGCAAATGACATTTCCTTCCTCCACAGCCAGCTGTTATTTAAAATATTACACATCTGGAAGGACATTAATTCACAGGTTTATGCAATAATGACAAAGAAACTTTCATCACTATGAGATATGAATTATATATACATATATATGTCATTATTTTCCTGTTTGAGGACTTGATATTTGGCAGAAGGAAACAAAATGAAAAAAAACCCAATGAAACAGAAACCCCCAAAATTCCCTGCATTGGTTGAACATTCTGAATATACCACATTGGGTAATACCTTTGCAGTGAATTTAATGCCAAGTGGAGAAAACAGACTGCCCAGCAACCACAGGACAGTAAGAATAGAACTCCTTTGGTGCCTGGTATCTGCTCATCACCTGTGCTGAATGAATTACGTGGGCAAAAAAAGCAGAGAAATTGTCTTATTTCATGGTCTAGTTAAATCTTCTAACAGGCACATTTTCTCAAATCCACACAAAATGCTCAGATCTACCAAACAGCTGAGTGTTTGTGCTTTAAAGGACAGCTGTGGTGTTATGCAAATGTAGCTCTACATGTAATTAATGTATATTGTGATAAAGCTGCCAGTTATTAATAAAGTCCTATATAAGATCACAGAACCCTTTTTTAGTGTACTGTGATTTTCTATATATGTTCAGGCCCTGGATGTATATTCTTAGCTGAAACTATAAATAGCATTTAGTAAATGGGACAGGAAGTATTGTCTTTGTGTTCTATTCTTTGGCTACCATGTCCTTCCTTTTGATGTGTTTCCCCAACTTTAGGGTTTTCACATTACTTCCAGAACAATCAGCTTTGACACAGAGGAAATATTATCTCCCTCCTGCTTCATACTTAGGAAACAAATGAAGGTCATTTTTCTGCAGGACTGGACCTCGGTGACCCTGTTTATCAGTCATATTGCACATTTTCCATTACAAGTGCTTCCTGTTTTCCCAAAGAATATTACAGTAACAGAAGCCTTTCCCCTGTGTGCACTGCTTTCAGTGTATCCAGATTAATGTTGAAGGCAGGGATTTCTGCTGCTGCATTGATGGGGACAGACCAAGCCAGGCACAGGATGCCTCTACTGTTCATTATGCTGCATGCAAATCCAGTCTCCTCCTCAAAACAGCAGTGCATGGGAATTCTCAGACTGGCCTACTCCATTTCGGGGGATTTTTCCTTTCCTTTTATCTGGCTTTTTCTGTTTTCCCCTTCCTTTCCTTCATATTCTCCCTCCATTTTTTACCCTAGAACAAACAGGCATTCCTCCCACAAACATCCTTCTATTAATTGCCTGTCATATAAACCCTTAATCTCCTAATTTTGGCCCTGATTCTGCAATAAGGAGAATCTCTCTAGAGTCCAGGGAAACATATTGATGTCAACTAGCACAAAATGTCACCTTTCTAGTTTTCCATCAAAACCTTTCCTGGTTCTGTCAGGAAGAAAACTCAGATTTCAAACAAACCATCCACCATTATTACAGCAGATTGTTTTAAATCCCACTTGTAAATGCCACTGATTCATTGATAATAGGCATCCCATTTTGTTGTTGTTGTTTTTTCAGACAGACCTACTGTGAACTGTATGCTGAATGAAGGAAAGTGGAAGATTAAGAAAACCTGGGACAACAGTGAAAATAATATAAACAGGCAAAGTTTTCTTGTTGTAACAGAATGTATGTATTTGTTGTGACATGCTGCATCAGGGATCATTTTGCAATTAGAGATTTCCATTTAAATCAAAAAGCATTTGTTAAATGAAAATGTAGAACTACAGACAACTAAATGAACTCCCACATATATTGAGCTCTACCACTGTGTCTCAGTTAATCATGGTGAAATGTGTAAGCTCTTAATTAGCATAGTCAGAGTGAACTGAATTTTATTTCACATCGACTTTCTTTGGGCCTTACTTTTTCCACAGTTCTTTTTATCAAAGCTCTTCAGTGTATTAGTCTGTTCCACAAAGAATGTAACTTGATTGTTCATTTGCAAGCTTATTCCAAAACAGATCATTTTAATGGATGAAATCTAAATATGCACCAGACCTGTTAACACCTGCGTTTATCAGTTTGGCTCTGTGAAGGGCAGCACTCCACTGGTCCATGGCTGAACAGCACACACTGCATTGCCGCACCATTTGTTTCTCCAGCTGTTCATGGTGCCCATGCTAACCAAACTCAGGGCTGAAAGACCAGTGCTGTTATTAAATATTGCTTTATTTACTGTACAAAATCCCAGGCTCCTTCTCACAGGCTACTCGATGCAGACCCAGTGCACCTTTCCAACCTTCCGCACAGCTCCCAGAACAGAAAATTACAGAAAACTGAAATAATGCTTATTGAAGCAGAAAACAAAGCAGCTAATGCTTCTCTGTTCACCTTTCCACACAGACTTCTGCTTTAATTAAAATATACTTATCCTAGAAGGCCTCAGCCTCACACAGCGTATCCCTGATATCTCCAATTCTTCCAGCGCCTCCAGACAGACACAAACTCCAACAGAGTGAGGAAAACTGTTCTCCAGCTTCTGGAAGAGGAAGCCACATTTTTGCCATCTATTTTGCAGAGGCAACAAGAGGGAAACTGTTGGAGGTCGGGCTATTCCCAACTCATGGAGCTGCCTGAGGAATGGGGAGGTAAGGAGAGAACGGGGGCACAGAGACAGCCTCTCTTGATCTCTCTGCTCCCCAAAGCCTGTGGGTTTGTTTCTCAGGATTATGTTTATGGAGGGCAGAACATCTGCTAGCAAATACCCAGTGCCAGGGAATGGCAGACAGCATGACACACACGTGTCACAGTGGTGTGGTGTCACCCTCTCACTGAACACATCGGTATCATACTGTCTTAGGATGAAAATAAACACATCAGGGCTCACATCTGCTGCTGCCACATTGTAGTCACTATATTATGGCACCACACAATGCATATTTATGTTGTAACAGGCTTCCTCTGAATAAACAGGAACATTTCCTATTATGCATCTTGTGCATCACAGTGCTGAATTTGCTTTTTGCAGCACCTCACATCCTGGATTCCAAGCACGCCTGGCCTCTGCACCTGTGTTAAGCTCTGCTTGTTTGCCTCTAGGTTTCTTCACTTGGCTTGGGAACTCTCTAATTTCCTACAATGCTCCCCTGGAATTTATAATGTGAGAGCACTCAGTCAAATGGCAACAACTCTTTGCATGGGTTTTGGGTTTGGGAGACTGGCTGGCAGGAATTCTCTATCCTTCAGGACTTGGCCCAGCAGCCCCAGGGCATGCCTGGCATGCACAGCAGTGCCCACAGGCTTTGGTGTGCCCTTGCACCCAGTGAGCCCTGAACACTGCTCAGGTTTAGTCCCTCTCTACCCCAATCTCAGTCCTTTTCTTGGGGGGTTGAGGACGGGAGAGGATCTGACATTGCCTGTGGCTTTTTGCCTTCTGAACAGTTCATCCAGCCAGCAATCATCAGTCTGCAGATGAGACTGAGGCTACTGCAGAACATCCAGCTGGCCCTTTCTTTGAAAGTCCCTGAAATAAGGACTGTATTTAAAATGGTTTATGTCCTGTCATCAGCAAGATCTTCCTCTCCACACACCTCCAGCCCTCTCCCTCTCCCTAGGCAGCCTGTGTGGAAGCTCCCAGCCCAAACAGGAGCCAAACTGCTGCAAGATCACGCAAGCAACACAGCCCTGTGCAGAAAGCAGTTCCACTGCACAAATTCATATTTTACATCACATCAGGAGAACAAAAAAAAGAGAGAAAAAGGGAAATGGAAAGGACTGCAGTTAGAGCCATTAATGTTTCATGAAACCTCTCACATCCTTGCTACAACTGACAGGATAAAAAAGATACAGTCATTAAAATTCAGATAACAGGATACTGCCTTGGTGTTCTTTATATTAAAATTCTGGGCTGAATTACTGCTTTGCTGAAATATGTGTCTCTCTCTCTATTCTCTTACATCAGTGTCTCAGGAAAGACCTAACACTTCAGCATCAGCACCAAGAGCCTGTATTGCTCATGTAGTGCAGTTTGTTGCCTTATGAGCAGAGGTTTTTGTGATATTACAGGAAGGCGACTGTGGAGCAAGATTTACGTGTACATTTCAAGGTCATTTTTTCCCTTTTGTTAACAAGAAATGTTAACAAATGGAAACACCAAACTTGGAGAAAAAGACTAAAATACTCATTGGTAAAGTTTCCCTCTACATCTGCAAGTTCTGGGAGATGTTTTGCAAAGGAGAAATTTAAGAACTGCAATTGGGACCCCCATTTCCACTGTGCTATTCTGCATGGAGTAGTGTTTCCAAGGTAACAAAGAGGCAATGTAAACAAAAATCAGAATTTCTGAGCAGAACTTGAAACTTTTGAAGCTTTAATTTAATCTAGCTTTTATGAAAATATAAAGGTTTGATTTGGGTTTGTTTTTACACTATTCCCTTATGAAGTCTAGGAGAAAAAGTAAATGCTTTTTCGCCATATAAAAAGAGCTTTACATAGCATTCATATTTAGAAGTGAAAAAGATCATGAACCAAGAAAGGATTTTACAAAACTTATCTGGTGAAAATAGTTTTCAGACTTTGTTGAAAGCAAAGCAACATTAAGTTTTCCCACCCCTAGTTTCTGGAGATTACTAAAATCTCTTTCTTTGCTAAGCACAGGGTTTTGGTAGAATTCTATAAAACAGAACAACAACACACTATTTACATTCATCTGGAGCTCATGATTTATCCCACTGATGTAAAGCCCAAGCTGATTCATTACCCTCCTGCTAATCATCACACAACCCAAGCTCACACACCTGCCAGGGATGGCTTTTCTAGTCAAGCATGAGCACTAATGAAGAAAGGAAAATTTGTTTCATGAAGAATCAAGTGCACTTTGCCAAAAGATATAGAAAGAAATAATGGGGGAAAACCCACAAATCTTATAAGTAAACCCCAAAATAACAACAAAAGCAAACCCCTTGTGTGACTTACAGCTGTTTCCTGATGATGAACACATGTCACTGGTTCAGAAAGCATATGACAACCAGTGCCAGCCCCTCAGTGCATGAAGGGCAGGTAGGAGCGATGAGCAAATCTGCTGAAGCCATTTCCCATCCTCACAAACACCACACCTTCCTTCCAGCTCCAGCTGGGACCCAGCCCTCCCCGAAGAGGACAAGCAGCTGTTTTGCTCTCAGTCCTTATTCAGAGGCTGTTTATTAGAAATATATTGCCTTCTTCTAAATACGGTGCAATCTGGCATTAGGACCATCCTAAAAAAGCTGGAATGATAAATGTGGCCTCAGGTTCATGAAAGCCAATACAAACACAAACACTTACAAACACTTAGTGTGATTTAAGGTTCAGTACAGAGTGCAACATTTGCTCTGTGTACCTTCCCTTTAAGGGTTTAGATGAGTTCTGAGTTGTAATCAGGGAAATTTATATTCTGTGCAATTCATATTTCCCTGAAAAGTGTACTTGAAAACATTTTAAACTGTGTCTCTGAGAGTAAAAAATATTTTCCCTTATACTGTGCATGTTATGTAGTTTATGCTATTAAAAAGCAAACTAAAATTTGCTAGGGCATTAAATATTTGAATTACTGAGAATGAAAAGCCTAGTATTAAAATATAAAGTTATTGGGTTTTTTAAAGAAGTATGGCATAAATACACATTGAAAATAAACTTTAACTTGTTGTTTGCAGTAACCTGACATTTCTACATGACTGTCCTTACCCTATAGCCAGGCTCATGCACCAATGCACTCTTGGAGGAAGTTGGCATTATCTTAAAAAAACTTTCTCAGACTACCAGAGTCTTCCCTTATCTTTGGAAAACACTTGTGTTATGTGGGTTACAATGGCAGTACCTTTCTATTAACTTTTGTAAGATGTGTGAAGAGACCTAAACCACACTCAGATTATTCCACGCTTTGTCTCTCAAGACTGCACTCATCTTCTGGATTTTTCTTCAAATCTCAGCTCACCCTCTATTTTTGCCAATGCAACATTCCAGGAATAAATAAGAAAGCTTACTGGTGTGAATCTTTAAAAACCAGAAACTAAAAATGTTATATTTGAAGATTCCAGCAACTTCAAAATTGACCTATATTAAAATGATAATTTCTAAGTTTACACATAGGGAACAAAGAGAGTTTGAATTATCAAAATTTTCCTGGAAGTTGTATAAAAATAATAGATTAAATTCTTGTGCCAAAAGCAAAGATCTGATGAGGTCTTCAGGAGTCCCAGGGTTGGAATTGTCAGCAGGACATGACCAATCACTAGCAAGGGGCTGAGACAACTGCTACTCACAAAAGCAGGTTTTATCAGTGAAATGAAGTCAATAAATCCATATGTACTAATTTTCTCTTTTGGATGTTTGACAGGTACGAGTCTTTGCTATCCTTTTATCCTTAGAAGGATAACTCTAACTCTGAAAGGTAGCAAAGGGATTTTGAAGGGATAACCCTCTAAAATTAATCTACTTTTAGAACACAAAAATTGTTTTAACAAGCTGTGCATATTCAGCTGATAGTGAAGTAAGCTTAACTAACAATAATACAGAAATTTATCTCTGATCATGGACTACAGATCCCTGGCAGGAGTCATTGTGTTCTGTGTTTTAGAAACAAGAAATGATACTTATTAAATACATTTCTATGGATCTCAGCCTGCACAGAGGGCACATCCTCAGGAGATTGCCAGGAGACTACATGGTGTCAGTCCTAGGTGTCTTTCCATTCCAAACTTCCTGGGCGTTTCTTCTGCTCAAGCCAAAGTCTGACCAAACTACAATGCAGAAACAAAATGAAGAATTTATTTTAGCCTTACATATCTATCTCTTTCTTTCAGTTTAATTTCTACTTATTTCTCCTTTTTATTGATTTAAGGGTTTAATTATGTGCCAGGGAAAAATACCGAATAAATCCAACCCTCTGCCTCTTTTTGTGGAAGACAAACAAAGCACTAACACTCACTGTGAGACTCAGAAACAGGAGTGGTCACTTCACCGAGTTAAACTTTTCTCTTTGCTTTCCTGTGCCCTAAGAAAGTCACTAAGAATGGCTGCAGGCTTTGACACAGCTTAAAAATACCAGGTGCCTTTTTTTCAAATAGGCATGTGCCTGTCAGTACTAGTGCAGGCAAGGAAAAGATAGAAATGGCCAATCCTTGTACATGGCCATGGACCATGCTGCTGTTGGGAGAAACAGGGAATTTTAAAGCAAGGAAATTTTAGCTAATCAGGAGAGAGGGAAATGCAATTCAATCCACAATATATGTTCACAGTGGAAGGCTTGTGACAACGCAAATTATATTTTAAAACTTCAGAAGAAAAATCTTCCTGCTTTGCTTTTTTTTTTTTTCAAACATCACAAGAGACCATCATGTGGGAAACAAGCAAGGATTAGCACAATGATGCATATACTAAGTAGGTATTTTCTGACTTCCCTCATTGTATAACAATGCTGTAGAAGAGACACAGCTCTGTTAAAAGCATTCCCATCATACCCCCTTGTAGTGCCATGACTTATTCATAGAAAAGAAAAACTGAATATCTGTACCAGTGATTCCCAGTCTTCTGTCTTCCTAAAAGAAAGTTAGAAACTGCTTGATTACAACAACTACCAAGGAACATATATGATGTTTCTGAAAATGGCAGTTTGTAAGGGACATATAAAACACCATTAAAGAACAGAAACATATCCTCGTGTGCTCTGAAAATATGAGGTTTTGTATGTTGGCTGACTTCTGTAAAGCTTGAAGGTAAATTATTTAATTTCTTTTTAGGATGTTGACTCTGGCCTGTTCAATAATATTCCCAAAATCATCAGCTTCCGTGAAAACAACATTTCCTGAGCCCTGCTACTAGGCATTGGTGGGAAGCAGAATTAAAAGAACCAGAGCAGTAAATTGGTGTCCTGCTTATCTGCAGGCTTTCCTGGGATGCCAGTGTCACCAAGGACCATGTCTGCAGGTGTCTCAGTGTGTCTGTGGAACAGACACACCTCAGCCTGAGCCACAGCTCTCTCTGGGCTCTGCTGCTGACACTGAAGAGGAAGGGAAAGGCAAAGGACACCCACCTCTAGCCCTGGTATAACTAATCGTTCTTCTCGTTTTCCTTTCAAGTCAAAAGGACAGCAAGTGGTGACATTTAAATGACATTCTACCTGTTTATAGGATGCTTTCCTTGCACACAAGAAGGAAGAAAACATAAATGTGAATAGGCAGGAATTGACAAGAGTGTTTGAAAGCAGGATGTCTCTGTCTTCTGAGTCCTTAAGTGCCTGACTCTGTTCCCTGGTGCTCTCAGATTCCATGGCTTGTTTTGGCAGGGCTGTGACCACAGCTTTGCTGCCATGGCCAGCCTGCTCTGTGCCACCCTACACTGCCCACAGCAGGGGCTCAGGCAGCTGAGTACACCCCTGAATTCAACCAAAACCATCTTCTGATCTCTCCTCAGATACCTAGCAGTGTATGTTTACATCAGAGACCCCCTAATCAACTCTCCCCAGTAACCCAGCAGTCTAAAAGAGATTTATCTTCCTGTCTCAAGGCCCCAGCTGCCAACTCTAAAGTGCAGTCTGTCCATCTGTGACTCTCACTATTAGCTCGTTCCCACAGCCACTTATTTGGAAAAGTACCTCGAGACACTAGAGACAGGGAAAGAGAAATGTGTCTTAAAAGAAACAAAATAACCAAGCAATGCCTAAAGAAGACTAAGGTCAACAGCAGAGTAAGTGAAAATGCAAGCTTCACATTGGCTTCCCCAGAGAACCTGGAAGAAGGAAAAATAAGTGTAATCTATTACAGCAAATATCCTCACCTCCTTTGGTAGTAGGAATGATCCAGCATTATCTTTCACAAGGAAAAAAATGAAATAAGACCAGCTATTCATTCTTTCTCTAGAGTTTGGAATACCAACTCTCTTCCACTGGCTAAGCATCCCCCACTGCTGGTTTTCTGCCACTGAAGCTGCACTTCTAATGAAGCATTCATTAGAAACAGTCACCAGAACCACTACTGCAGTGTTCAGCTGTGTTTCTGCTTTCCTGTCAGAAACTTTGATGGGAAAGGTGCTGCACCAAGTCCCTTTGGGGCTGGCCAAGTTGCTTCAATGCAGTTTGAGCAGCCCCCATGAACAGTTCTTTTATGGCTGTGGTTATTAGAGCAGAGTGGGTTAGGGAGGTGATGGTGTGTGTTCTTGGAACATAACTGCTGCTCTCTTCCCTCCCTGATAAATTTAAATCACCCAGTCCCAGTCTGCTTCCTCTCCAGTCTTTCAGTTCTGGATTTATCCCCTAGAATTGCTTTCCCAGAGATTTTTGCAGCTAGCTAATTGACTTTCTTTTACTTCTCTTCCACTGTGCATGAATAAGGTCTCTTCAGAGTTCTGCTTGCAGCTCTTTCCTTTAATAAAGTATTGTGTTATATTCATATACCACCTGGATGAAGGTTCACAGAAACCACAACAGTATTTAAAGGAGAATAATCATTGAACAAATACTGAGCATCTTTATAAGAACTCAACTTCATATGAAAATACCTGAGACATATGGATAGGAAGGAATGGACTGTCATATGCTGAAATGGCAAAGCTTTAAGAAAATTTGCAAGAAATATATTATTTTCTCTTTCTCCTTTTCTCTCCTTTTTAATCTTTTCTCCTCTGTTTTAATATTTGATTATTTGTGAAAGCTGTTTCCATAAAAACTTAGATTCCTCCCCCCCCCATTTATTTTACACACAAATTTCCATTTTGCAAATGTTATAGAAGTTAACATTGATTATTAGAAGAATTTTGATCATAGGTAGATTTGTTATTTTGTGGTTATTGATAAAGAGATGAGTGTCCAGCTTTGTTTTTCTTTCTTCCACTGATCTCAGAATTACATAAAACCGACATTTTGTGTGGTATTTGGGCCTTTTTATGTCTTAGCATCATTCAAAAGAAGAAAGTCAAACGATGTGTGATGGAAAGGTGAACAGCTGAGAAAGTGCTCTGCTGCTGCCCCACAGAGGTTCCTACACTGCTGCTCCAACTGTCCTCTGAAGGAATGGCTGAGCTAGATCTTACTGACATTTTCTTCTAATATTGCCATTCAAGATGAGGTCTGACACTGATTTTAGTCTGGGAGAAAATTGTACCTCTGGCACCAAGTTCTCAGCTCAGAACAAAGGCTTGTGCAAAGGCTTGTGAGCTCTGCACAGACACCCGAGTTATTTCCAACAACCATTTAAATGTCCAACAGTTTTTCCATTACAGCTGTTTTCTCTAAACACTTGACCATGAGGTTTCCAGGGAACGAGATACTGACAGATCACTTTTTTCCTCTAGTAATATTTTATAATGCCTCAGGAGTGAGGAAACTTGTCTGCTTACATACTCAGGTGACAGATTTCCTTTTCAAAGAGCATGGTCACTGTGAGGCTCAAAAGAAATCTCAAAAATTTCTTCAATATGCAGATCCAGCAGAACTCAGTGACAGAGAGCAGCTTTGCTTGCTGACAAGTGGGAGAGTGGCACTTCCTTGGGAACAATGCTCTGCTTGTGCTGGATGGGAGACAGCCCTTTGACCAGGAGGTGGGGAAACAAAGGGAACAGAGTGATTGAGGTATGGACAGGTATGAAGATGTTATCCCTGCTCTCCTGCCTCCCAGCCCCTCGTGCATCAGGCAGATACAGAGGAGGGAGCTGTAAATAGTCCAGATAATCTCAAAATGCCTTTGTGCCAGCAAAAAGCGTTCAGGTACAAATATACTTAAAAAAAAGACAGATTCCCCCTCTGTTCCACACTGCTTCCCCCCACAATATCAGAAGGACTTTAAAGCCTTTTTTTCACTCATGGGCTGCTATTTTAGTAATTAATGTATCTACCATAGAACACATTTCAAGCCTGAATACATATCATACATTTCTTGTTCTTGGAAACACTCTCAGATACACAGTTCAGCTACTTATCTTTCCTATATCGTATTCACAACAGATGTTTTTCCCCTTGTACAATAATTACTTGTACCCTGTTCCCATTAGGTATGCACAGAGAGAAAAATGATATGATTGCTATTTAGTCACTTTTAGCATGAGTAGCCTGGAGGGTTATATTTTATGATACATTTCTAATCACTGCACCATGATACAATGATACAGAACAAGTCTACCATCTACCTGTGGACAGAATTTTTCAGGGATGACCCTGTGTTCTGTTACTGCTCTGGAAGTCAGCGTTGATATCCTGATCCCTTGTTTGCAACAGGGACAAGTAAAATCATAACTGAGCTATTTTAGGCTATTAAAAGAGCCTCAGGAGGAATTAAAATTTCAAAATGGTCTGTCAAAAACAAATTCTGTCAAATTGGTGTTAGTCAACTTTTTCTGAGCTTGTCATTCCCTCGTCAGCAGTCTGAAGGGGCTGCACAGAGTTTCCTGATTCCTGCAGTGCTCTCAGACATTGAACCCCTCCCTTTCCATCCTCTCCAGCTCCTCTAGTTGGGCACATTTACGCCACAACTTTGCTGCCCGTTTCACTGTAAGATTCTACACGCCAGATGCAGCTGTTTAGGGTGGGATCTCTTGTCATGTCTGTGCTGTGGATCCTGGAGTGGCTCTGCAGTGCACCCAGAGCCGCAGCTCCAGTAGAAATCAAATTCAGCTAAAGCCCCATATGAGACCCACTCACACCTTGGCCAGTTTTCAGTCAGGACACACACTGCATCCCACATCATACAAAAAGAAGCTTCCAGTGAGTGCTTTTACCTCAGCCTATTTGTGCAGAGATGTTTCTGCAGTAACATATGTATGAGTCATATCTTACTTTTATCATGAGGGACCTACATCAGCATAAAAAGGGAAGACCTTACTTGACATTGCTGATTTCTGTAAGAGAAAAGAATAAAAGATAAAAGGTTTCTTTCCTTCCAGAAAAAAAAAAAAAACAACAAACCAAAAACTAAACACAAACACACTTTTGACATATATCAGAAAGAGCAAATGAAATGAAAACATGTTCTCTTTCCCTTGAATGTCTAAGAGAAGGGTGATTAATGTGTTGGAACTTAGGCACAGAGGAGAGGAATTTGAAGGGTTGCTAATGTTAGAACAAGTTATGGCAATTCAAAGTCCCTGAACACATGGAAGAAAAATAGCAGTGACATCATTCAAATGTGTTGCAAGTTCTTCAGGAAACTTAACTTAGCCTTTCACCCTGGGATGAAAATCTACAGCTTCAGCTAAAACCTTGGCTAGGTACTGCATGGGGCATGCACCCTGTGCATGTGTGCAGCTCTGGATAACATACCCTCCTCTTGGGGCATGGAATCAATGAGACACATCCACCCTCACTTCAGAGATGGAGAATGGATGAGAAAGATGTTCCAGCTCATGAAATATTGCAGAGTCCAAAGTAATACTTGTGGATGTCTGAAAACTCCATGAAAGGAGGCAGACTCAGACTTTGAACTATGAAAGTAATTTTGGCAGTTTGAGATCTCGTAACTTCCATAAACTGCTCCTGAATGCCTGTTCTCCTCATGCAAAACATGATAGGTTGTATAATGGAAATCACCAGACACTTTTCCAAGCACTTTGGAAATGAGCATATCTTTTGATACCACTTAAATAAATCATAAGGTATTTAGCAAGGACCTAGTTACTAGAAAGTATGGTCAGAGGAACAAAAGGTCACCTTTGAATTCCAGAAAAAGTTCATGCCTGGCTCCTGTGACACAGCCTCCTCCATAGCATAAATAATGATGTTTGTGCCCTGAAGCTGAACACACGACTGACAGAGGATGTTCCATGGCCACCATGCCAGAGACATTCAGTGTGCAAACCTGGCAGTCTCCAGGCCAGCAGTGTGCAATCCAGAGCTCCTCTCTCTCCTCTTGCTCCCTTGTTCAGTGCAAGAGAGCAGAGGGTGACAGAGAAGATAGGGAAAGAGCTGTATCCCTGTAGGGAGGCACAGGTGGCTTTAGCCATCTCTGCTGCTTGCCACAGCTCAGCTACAATGTCCTTTTTAAAGACTGGGGTGAGTGTGTACAGGGCCACCAAGGCCACCAAGGCCAGGTGACAGGCTGACCTCTGTGCTGCCCCCAAGAGCAGAGCTCAGGTGGTGGCCTTGGTGTCAGTTCTGCAGCTGTACACTGAATATATCTCCTGAGTCTGGCAGTAATTCCAAAAGGGAAGTGTGTTAATGGATACTCAAAATACCGCCAAGTCCTTCAAGTACACACTGGGAATGCTGGCCAAGAGGGACAGAAAATGCTTCTTTTCCCTAATTTCAGACACGTTGCTTTCATTTTGAGCTTCTGGTTGGAGATGTCGCACCCTCTCTGACCTCTGTTTTCTCCAAAATTTCAAAATCATCGATTCAAACCAATCCAGCTCTAAAAAACTCCAGGGCTGTTTATGCAAGGACTTCCCAGATGAAACTCCTGCTACCTTTACAAAAGAGCATGAGGAGCAGGCAGGCACTCACTGGGAGAGACTGGCCTCCAGGTCTTCCCTGCCACTTCACATCCTAAAAACCATTGTGATGTGACACAGAGAACTTAAAATAACAACTAATTCCATTTAGAAATGACTGCCTTATTCATCACACATTTTCTGGGGTTTGTTCTTTTGTTTTTAATACTGAGGATAGCTACATAAATATTGCAATGTTTGTTTCTCGATTAATTTTTTTCCTGGTAGTTTATCCCTAATATATATTTATTTTAACTAAAGCTATCAATTCATTTATTAGATTTGTTTAGTTGTTTTCTTGAAAAAAATTTAATGTTGGGGGATATACTTGTTATTCAAGAGGGTGTGCTGATATTTTCTGTTTGCAATTTTCTTCACAATTTTCTTCAGCTTTAATAAGCTTTTGTGTTTAAAATGGAAACGATACTAGACCTATTTTATCTCAAAGTATAGGGTAACCAGATAATATTTTCTTTCAGTCCAATGGGTTGGAAGCAATTCAGTTCTCAAATTGTTGCTTTTTAAGAGGAGAACTAAGAAATAATAAAAAAGGAACATTAAAAAACAAACAAACAAAGTTACACCCCACCTACAAAGGAGGAAGAAAAATAAAAGTAATAGCACGAGGAGCAAGAGAATCTCTAGAAACAAACTTTTCCTTCACTTTTCTGTGATGCCCCAGTCTTGGCTCCCACTGATTTTAGTCAGCAGGCTTTGAGTCACTTTAAAGATTTCTGAAATAGCTGCACCTGTCATCCTTCCTATTTACCCTGTAAAGTTTATTTTGACCTTTGTATTATAGATCATCTTGGTGTTGGTTTAGCACATTCAGCATCCTTGTCACAAGTCTGCTGCCAGGGTCTGCTGCAGGGGAGTTTACTTTCTCAGACTGGAGTAGGTGACATTTTCAACCAAACAAACTAAAAAAACCCCAAAAGTAAATAGAAATATTCTCTCCAAGTTTTGATCCATCATGGTAAGTTTTGTTTTCATTTCCAGACACAAAACCACTATGCTCCAGCAGCCAGGGGAAGAAGGAAACACAGTACTAATGAAAACATCTTATTACAGCATTCTCACAACAAATTTGTCATAACATCTCCCCCAGCCCCCTTGATCTTTCACTGAGTGCTACTTCTGTTAAAACTGATTTACTTTTTCACAATATCTATTGTTTCTCAAATACAATACTTTCATAGCAGGAACTCCAATAGCCTTTAGAAAAGTTTTTGTTTTTCTTTTTGGTTTTTTTTGGTTTTTTACAGTGTTGTAATAGTAGATTTTATTTTATGTGGTCTAGATAGGGAAATTTTACTTTGTTGCAAAAACAATATTTTTTTACAGGTTTAATACTTGTGAAAAAAATCCACATTCTCTCAAAGGTTTACTCTAGGAAGTGGGCATATATCCTTTTCATTCTTAGCATTAAATATGATCACAAAATTACAACAGTTTATTTCTATGTCTATCATTTAAAAATATCTCTGATGAAGTCAACAAAAACATTAGATTGGATTCAATGAGGTCCAGCTCTAATCACCTGGCCACCTCTGATGCCCAATACTGCATTTAATACAATTTACTGTGACAGGTGCCTGCTGTGTATACAAAAAGTTGCGGCATCATGTACAACACAAAATAAATCTGACCTAATTTACTGCAGTAAACCCCATCCATTTATAGAGAGAGATTCATAAATTTGATCGTGGAATTTTTTTTTTTCATTAATTCGTGTGTAAAGTAAAAAAAAGTAAGAAGTAGAAAATATGTCCCATTTGCAGGTGACTAACTTGTGACTTCCCCTTAAAATTAAAGCTCCTCCCATTCTTCATCTACTGAATCCATAACATCAAGCAAATGCCACCTGACAAGCCCAGAAATGCATGGATGTGCACGTGGATGAAACTTCTATTGACACAAATGAAATTCCAGGCATCTGAAGGCAGGATTTAGCCCAGAGTACTCAGAGTGTGACAGCTCATTTATTCTCATGGCAATGAAGTGATGGAGGAGAAAGGCTCTTAATGTGACACAGCAAGCTTAAGGAGCAGAAATGGGGATTCAGGAAGCCATTCAACTGCTTTTTTGAAGATACTCCTACCTTTCAAGTCTGTGCTCAGCATGGTGGTCCCTGCTCCCTCCAGTCTCCAAAAAGAGATGATTTCTCCTTCAACTACAATTGCAGATGTTGGGGGAATCTGTTTTTAGGCTGTCAGACTTTTCAATTCACAAGCTGTCTATGCAGACCTGTTAAAAAAAAAAAAAAAATCCAGAAGAGAAGGTAGAGAAGCTGCAATAGAAGAAAAGAGACCAGGCAAGCCTCAATTTCTCAGACACACATCACATGATAAATTGCAGAGAAGTGCCTTCACTATCACATTCTATATTTCTTCAAAATTTCGTGTTAAATGAACTAGTTCAGTTAATATATGGTCCATTTTGATTTTTAAATTATGGAGTCTTTCTTCTTTAAAGTATAGTGCTTGTACAGTGTGCCAGGCACCCTCAGCTTTGGAGACAAAATGTTCTTGCAAGAATATTAGGAGGAAGCTTTCAACCATAATCCCAACAGAAGATGCACAGAAATCCTTTGAATCTTGTTTCATTTCTTCTCTTTCCTTGGCCATACATGCACAGAACAGGCTGACAACCTGAGTTAGATCAGTCAAATGAAATAGGAGATAAAACAGATGATCTGTGGACTTCACCTGATTTAACAACTTGGATCAAGCAAGGGCTAGTCCCTAACATCACTACTCTAAATTGCAAACTCTGCTGTCTTTCCTGCAAATTTCAAAGCACTGCACTACCACAAACTGGTAACACGAGCAAAGAATACAGTCCTCACTACAACACAGATGTCTCTTCAGAATATTGGTCATAGTTTGAGCTTTGCCCTAATTTTTTGGGAAAATTAAGCCCAGGAATAAAATGAAGATTGAAAAAATAAAATTCAAAGCAGATGCAGTAGAAAAAAACAAGATACAGGAAAGGAAGAGAAGAGGAAGAAAGAGTGGCCCAAAATTTTTGCTTTTTTTTCTATTTAGCAACAAGTGGACATCATATTCTGGTGGAGTACCATTTACTTTAACAATAAATTGACAAAAGATGCTGAAGAAAGAGAGGATGGGTTAAATTACCAAAAAAATCCAAACCTCATAGTCCAGTTTTGATACCACAAAATGACAAAAAATTCATTACTAAAACACAGATACCTTTCTTTTTACTTTATCTGGTGGCAATTCAGACCTTAGCAGAACAGTTCAGAAAGCCAATATTCATCTTTGTTTGTTTTTTGGTTTTTTTTTTAAATCTTCCTATTACTGAAAAAAATCTTATTTTTTGCCAGGAAAAAAAAAATAGACTGTATTATAAATTAGTTTTCATGCAATTCACTAGGATGGAGAAAATGAGCTACTCCTAAAAGAAAACTGTAGACAAATTACAGAATTTCCTAAAAAAAGGAGTGTCTGTAGCTTCCAAAACACAACCACAGCTGACAGAATTTCTCACCTCTATTTGCAATCTCACCAGAGACTAAGGACTGAGAAACCACCACAGGAAACTGCTTAATGCCCTGTGTCAAAGTGATCTCTTCAGATTTAGAATGAGCAGAAAGGCTGAACTCATGTGAGGACACTTCCACTAGCACTGCTCAATGTTTTATGTGGTGTTCTGGGGATATTTAGGAGGTTTTGGTCTCTCTTACTCCCAGAATGGCATTTTTCACCACCAAAAAAAAAAAGTCATGGACAATAAATCAACACACGAAAGCATTTCCTGAAAATGCTCAAATATCTGCATCAACTCAAAGACATGCACAATAAAATGAGAATTTTTATTTGACAGCTGATCAACAGGGAAAAACCAAATGGCCAAATTAATGATAAATGTCATTCAAGAGCCCAGTTTCTAGGGCAGGCATGCAGAGGTATCATATATGAGGTTATAATGTCCTTAAATGTTGAAGCCTACAGAGAAGGGGGGGTTAGAAGGTTTGTCAGGAAGAAAGGAAAATAAATAATGTGCCAAAGTGTTATGTACAGGCAGTAAGTTGGAGAACATCAGAAATGTGGCACAAAGCAGCGCTGTCAGGATGACTCTGGGAGCCAAAGACCCAGTGTCACCCTGAAGAACACTCCCATCTGGAGGAATTTGAACCTAATAGTCAAGTTCAAGGACATCCTCAGCTCTTCAGCAACACCTTAAAAAGCTAAACAACAGAAGAAGAATAAAGAAGGAAAAAGTGAAGCGCTGTGGTTTTATTTCTGCAAAGAATTCAGGATCGTTATTCATACTGCCAGTTATACCAACACAGCTAATGATGGTTCTGCATGAGACCTGATGTCCTTTCCTTGTCTCTCTTTTTCTCTTCCTCTCATTCCAAATATTCTTTCTTTCTTTCTTCTTCTTCTTCTTTTTCTTCTTCTTTTTCATCTTCTTCTTCTTCTTCTTTTTCTTTTTCTTCTTCTTCTTCTTCTCCTTCTTTCCTCTTCTTCTTTCTTCTTCTTCTTCTTCTTTCTTCTTCTCTTTTTTAAGTTGAAAGATGTTCTGGACTTGACACCAAATGTTTCATGCGTCAGGAAAACATGAATAATGCAGTGGAGTACTATGGTAGCATGAACTGTTAGAGAAATCACAGCTTCTGGTCTTCACTGCTTCTCTAAAGAAAAATTAGGACTTAGGTACATTCTTGATGGCAACCAGAGGCTTCAGGACAGGTAGTGAGATGTGGATTTCACATGCCATGTGAGTTCTGTCAGCACATGTTAAATAACCCTGTGTCCCCCATTCCTGGCCCCTCCACGCCTATTTGTTTATCCTTCATATGTTGAAACTTCTTCTACCTTGGCATTTTCTCCCTCCAATGAGCTGAAACCAAAACATGGAGCAGCAGTGGCTATTGTAGCTATCAAGCTATTTTGACAACAATACCAGAATCTCATATATCAAATATTTGTCAATTAGCATTCATTGCTTTTTTGTTTCGCTTGCTTTGCCTTGCAGTACTGTTGTCTAGAGATAGAACCTTTAGACCTGAGTCATCTTTTCTGATTTTCAAGCAAGTATTAAATCCTAGGGGTGTATAAGACTTTTTTTTCCCCTCATCTCTTACTGTCTTAGCCTACTGAAGCAATGCTTAGCTGATATTCCAGCAAAAACATCCTCCAGCTCCCGAGCACAGCACCACAAGAAGCACAGCAGCATTCCCTCTGTGAGGCCACAGACCATTCTTGCAGCCTAATTTCTGCTACCTGACACAGTCAATCCCATCAGCCTGTGAAAGAAGGGAAATTAAAGAATATGAGCCCACTGTGTCAGAAAGGTCCTACAAATTAAAGGGTGAAGTGTGAGGTGAATTGCCAGGAGGATTCCCATAATTCAGTTTCACCCCTGCATTCTGGGCTGTTTCAGTGGTTCTGGTCTCATCCTAACACAACAGAAATGCATCCTGCAGTTCTTAGCTACACTCAAATCTGAATTTAGGAATTAGGAGAAAATAATGTGCTGAAGAAAAGTGGCTGAGATGTAGAGAGCAGCAAGGAAGGTATGAAGATGCTCTCACTTCCATGCTGTCGTTTCTGTCTCAATTACAGAAGGTACATCCCAAATAAAATCACATACAGTCAGCTAAGACTTCACTTAGGGAAAAAGTGTCACCACCAGATGGGACTGGCAATTCTCCATCAGCCCTGAGTCATTTCTCCTTGGGTTTGGAGTGACACTGGCTTTGCATTACATTGATCTGAGTGAGGAGCCTCTGCCCTCCCAGTGATCCTCAGCATTACACAGAAGAAAACTCACAGGTAAAAACGACGAAGGTGAAAATACTATGGCCAAAATCTGTTTTGTGATAGAATAATATTTAGCGTCTGATGGGGCACGTTCTCTTACTTTATGAAGGAGCTTAATGGTGTCTTTTAAGAACAATAAATAAGAGGGCTACTTCAAAGCATTCTCAAGTTAATATTGCTTTTCTCCTGCTAAGTCTGCTAATTATGTCATTTTTCCATTAACTGAGAATGTAAAGTCCTCAAAACCAACGTTGAGTCAGTTCTCTGAGCTGCAGCAGCCCCTCAGAAGTGCAGCACTATCAGAGTGTTCTCACTGTGCAGGGATCACCCTGGTAAAGGGCAGGATTTCTCTGTCTGGCTCTGAATGTGAATTTCTTCCCTGACAAAATGTTTTCAGGAGTGACCAAGCCTCTGCCACCCATTTTCTGCTAAAAAAGATCAACCTGGGCATTTCAATTCCCACAAGAGCACTGCAAGTAGCATGTAAAGGTGTAAGAATGGATCATTAGCCAGCTGCCAGAGGTTATGGCTTATTCCAGGTTTCACCTTATGAGTATTTGAAGCAGTAAAATTCAGAAGTAATTTATCTAAAGAAGCTACACAGGCAAAGTAAACTACGTTATATGTGTTAGTCCCTAATGAGAAAACTGCCCCATACCAGCACATGAAATATTTAAAATCACCTCCCCATGATAAATTTGCTCAAGTGCAATGTATTACATGTCACTCCTGAGAGTTTGTCAGCAAAACCCAACAAACAGGTTTGCACTTTCTCATCTATTCTTAGCCGTCTTTTTTATTTATCCTTACATGCACAAAGATGTCTACAAATCTGAACCCACTCTGTCAACCAGGCTTGTATCTACAGGATACATGCAAAGCTAACTTCAAAATGAATTTTTAATCATTTCTTTTTAAGGCTGAGAACAGAATGGATCAAACATTGAATATGTTGTAATTTTCCAAGTTCTTCTGGTAGGTTTTTTGACTCTGAAGTGAAGAAATAAGATATTTCTCAGCCCTTAGTTTTTCATCTTCAAAAATATGAAATTCTTCTCGAGAGAAGAGTTGTTTTGCTACTGGGTTAAAAAATATATTCCCCAAAGAAACGACCCAAGTACGGTTATTTTCTCTTTTCAGAAATACAAAATATGATACACTATAATCATTACTTTCTGCTTACTTTCTGGCATATAGGCTGACATTTTCATTTCAGGAATGGGGTAAAGAGACAGACCAGTTTCTCCTGATTTAGTTTATGTACTTCCTTTAGAAAACATGTTGACTACCAGAAGACAAATTTGAGATTCCTGGTCACTTCTTGAAACCATGAAATTCTAGGTGTGAGAAAATGATCACCTTGCCTTTCATCAGGTTAAGAACATACAAGAGAGAACAAGTAAATACCTCCTGACAGTGTTTTCCTGGCAGAGTGTGCATGACAGACTTTGTGTAGCTAAAACTTCCTGTTCTGGGGTGATGTTTAGACTATAAGAATATGCACTAATAATAAATTATTTTTCATCTCCTTAGAGAGACAGCATAGGTCTGAAAGTACACACAGAGTCAGCCACTTATGAATATTTAAATAAGACATTACCTTGCTTGTTTATTTTATATTTTAATGTTAAATGATGTGCAAAGAAATCCCTAATATAGCATAACTTAGAAATATATATATCTTCCAAAGTAAACCAAAACAAAGTCTAAATTGTGCCTGTGATAAGATTATTTCAGCTTACTCTCCCTTCAGGTTACTCAACCTGCTTGTTTATATAAATCTAATATCTATTTTCAGTGTATTTAAATTATTTGCAATAGGGAAGCCTATTAAATAAATTGTATTGAGTTTGAGGGGAGAAGAAGTTCTATTCTGGTATTTTATTTCTAAACTAACAAAAGAGTAAGAGAAATAAGGGGATTTTTCAGTCTCTAGAGATATCTGATACATTATTTAGTGTGTGGTTTTGGGGATTTTTTTTTTTATTTTCCTCACTAGCAAATACACATAAACACAGAAAAATATCCTACAGGAACAGTTGATTGAACTGACCAGACACTGATGATAAAAATGAAACTACCAACAGGAAATTGGTGAATTTTAAAATGAGGGATTACCAATGTAGTAATTATGATTTCAAGGAAAAGAAACAAAGAGCTATTTTCTCATGTCTTGGAACCAAGAAATAAAATATTTAGATAATATAGATTCAAATAAATGTTTCTAGTTCTACTGTCACTGTAAAATATCTGCTTTTTTAGTCAGAAAACACTTCAGTGGAACTTAAATACAATAAGAAACGAGAAATTGAGGATTTTCTTAAAGGGAGAACAATGATTTTGCATCTCCAAGATGAGATGAAAAAGCCAAAGAAACACTTTCGAAACAACGTATGGAATGCAAACACTTCACAGGGCTGAAGTATTCAGGCAAATATGTGGGGCTGGCATTCTCACAGCTATCCCTGGCTGGGTTTATGACCTTTACAAGACTGATAATCCTAAAAGGATTTGTGGGAATTTTGCTGAGCTCCCACATCCAGTGATGGCTGCGGTGCTCTGCTGCTGAGGGACCTCTGAGATGGGGCTTGCCATGCTGAACTGAGCTCTCACCACTCCTGCAGGAAATGATCTCATTCCCATTACTGACACTGACAGCACAGCGCTAGGAGATTACAGTAATTTCACGATTATAAGCCGCACCATTTTGACTAAAATTTTGGTCCGAACCCGAAGTGCGGCTTATAATCAGGTGTGGCTT
>PYHW01010784.1:1020638-1101764 GCA_013186435.1 Turdus rufiventris | reverse complement strand
AAAAGTTGCCGAGACCCAGAAGTGCGGCTTATAATTGTGAAATTACTGTACTCATTTTGGGTTACAGCTATGGGACAGACCTGCAAGTGCCAATTTCTGAAGGCAGCAGTAGATTGGGGTGCTCCCCACACTCCCTGCCAGTAGTCAGCCTCCCTGCCAGTACCCAGTCTCCACCAGGAAAACTCCAGGGCTGAATTCATTGAGCCCTTGTCATCCAGGGCTGCTTCCACCCCTGCTGCAGTGCCTCTCCTCACACAGATGTAGAGGAGAAACTGCACAAACTCCTAGTACTAGAACCAGAGGAAAATACTCAATCACAGTCACATTTTGTCACTGTCTGGAGGTAAAGCCCCTTTACGTTCTGGCCAAGACTTTCCACAGCATGTGGCAGTAAACAAGTCTGAATGTGAAAATGCTAATTCATGTGTTCCCCACATATGTCTTCCCGTCAAACTGAGCTCGGAACAAAACATCTGTGAGAGAAATTTTGTTTCCAGAAGTGTGAAAGAACATAAAAAAGCAGTGATTTTTTTATTGCCAATGTGTGAAGGAAACAGTTCTCAGGCTCTTCTCCTCTTCTGATAACATACTGCTAGTCAGTGGTCTGAAATAATATGTGTATGTTAGCCAAGCCAGAACTTAGTTTTGAGAGATCTGATGACTCTGTTGGTAAGTCAAGATTCATATTCTCTGTATGGCTGACAGGTTCAGCCAAGAGGCCTCTCCCCCTCCAGTGCTTGTTGCTATCTGAGGAAATAAAGGAACTTGGAAAAAAAATTATTCTTGTCTGAAATGTCTTTATAATGAGGCAGCAGAGGATGTGAGAAAATTTAAAATTTTTGCTAGACTAGTCTTTTATTTAAAATCCGTGGTGACAGGCCCAGTATGGTATAGAAAAAGACACCAATTAAATATTACTCATTTTTACTTGAGTTTTAAATGCTAAAGTTTCATAAAGTTTGCACAGCCACTCAGACAAATAAATAATAAAATCCTGGAGATGCTGGTCTATGGAGCAAGCCCTACTAAAGTAACATTCTTACCTTATTTGTCCTTATACTTCTTGCAGAACCAAGAGTCTTTGTGGGTGGGATGCTGAAAGTCTGATACCCTGGACAAGAGTCCAGCTGCTCCCATTAGCTACAGCTCTTTGCAACCATGACAGAACTAATTCCTTTATTTACCTCCACTGTTGTTCCTCCCTGACAGACCAGTGGGAAATGCTGTGTTCATTGTATCGCACACTGATCTGCTGGGAAAATCAGATCTGCCCAGGCTTCAGCTGGGCACCCCACAGGGTGGACTGACATAAAGACTGTGAGCCCAAACTGAGCCCAGTAAGGCCAGAGTCCATCACACATGGTTCTAGTACAGCTTTTAGCACATATCTTCTTTAGGTCTCACTATGAAGGCTTTATCAATCCTGCCTTCGGCTGAAATAGAGCCCTGCCTAAAGCTCTATCTTCAAATGGAGAAATTGTTTACAAAGGATCACGCTCTAAGTTCTTTTAATGAGCTGTTTGTCTCAAAAAAAGATCCTCACTACTGAACTTTCATAAAATTGAAACCATGGAGATAAAAATGCTATCTTCTACATAATTCCAAATAAAACCCCTAAATGGGATACTGGTCAAAGAACTGGTATCTTGCTCCAGGAAGAACATTTGTGCTAACAGCTGGCAGAGAGGAACTAGTTTATTCTGGTGTCTCAGGCTTTTCAGGAGTCCAGAGGAGAGCAGAATAAATTGTTTCATGGTGTTTTTCTTGGAGAAACATGGAAAAACAGATTCCACTATTCTCAAAGCTCTCTCTGAAGCAAGGGGTAGAAGGTACATTCTGCAATCTTCTAGGCAATTATAATATTTCAATGAGAAATTATAAAAAACAAAAAAACAACAAAAAACCC
This sequence comes from Turdus rufiventris, assembly GCA_013186435.1. Classification (NCBI taxonomy): domain Eukaryota; kingdom Metazoa; phylum Chordata; class Aves; order Passeriformes; family Turdidae; genus Turdus; species Turdus rufiventris. Next base: position 1,099,858 of record PYHW01010784.1, on the reverse strand, counting down.
ACAAACAAACAAAAAAACCAACCAACCAAACAAAAAAAGCCAAACCCAGAAACAAACCAACAAAAACCCAAAACCAAACCAAAGAGAACAAAAACAAACCAAGAAAATTTGATTAAAGCAAATAATACCTATGTTTTTACTTAATCAATATGTACCAGAAGTGAAGCAAACTTTTCTTGTACACCTTCACCAACTGTGGATTTACTCACAAGGTCAAACATTTGCAAAGAAGGTTATTTTGAAACCTTGGATTACTGCAAAAGCATGGCCTTATCTAAATTAGTTCTGCCCACACTCTCAGCCAATAAATTTCTCCACCTGTTTATATATTGATTTTTTCCCATCTTTTATTTCTTTCAGCTTTGAAAAGAAAAAAAAAAGTTTATTAAGAAGGTAATAGGAAGTATGAGCTGGATCACCTTACAAATGTAAATTAAAAAGTTTAAAATGTTGTGATTTAGTGTAGAATTCTAATTTGACTTATACAACGCATTTTCTCATTCAAAACACAATGTATTATTTCTGTGTTGCAACACCCTGATGATCTGGATCAGAACTCATGAGCTCTCAGCTCTCTCCTGGGATGTAGAAAAAGAATTGCCTAAAGGATCTTGATTCTATTTTTCTAGCCCATCCTTTTTCCTTCCCTTTTCTTGAAACAAATAAAGCAGTGCAACATATATTTAGCAGCCCCACAAGTAAGTGTGAGAGCTAATAATCAACAGCAGCTTGTGAGATTTCACAGATGGATAATTAAAAAGTCTGTGTTTAATACTTCATGTTCCCTCTGGTTTAAGATGTGGACAGATTTGCAATCCTCTGCCACTCACTGTCACCTCTGATACCACAGTGGGACCATTCTGCTTCTTGGTGCTTCTCAGATGCTCACAAATTCCTTCTGCTGATTTCACCTTGAGCATTTGATCTCATCCAAAGGTGTGGCTTTTCTGAGAGATCAACAGTGTTCTACAATCAAATGAATACTTAGACAGGAATGCTCAGCTGGTCATTTATCAGCTCATTGACAGCACTTTGTGATTAGTTTTTATTTCTGATGAAGCTGTTGTTCTCATAGAAGTTTTCAGAACAAAAAGCATGAGACCATTCACTGTTCTTTGGAAACTCAGTTCTCCTGAACCAGCTCTGGAGAACCAGTTGGGAGACCCAAATCTGCCTAAAAGGACAAGGCAGACAATTCTTAGTGTGGAATCAATGCGTGCTGGACAAATTTCTGCTTAGAAGCAGGGGCTAAGTGAGCTGTGCAGCAACAAAAGTGCAGCAGGCACCTCTGGTTCCTTGGAAAAGGCAGAGCCCTTCAGCACAGCCAGCCACACAATCCTGCTGTGGGCTCACTGCTGAGTGCATGAATTTAGGTACTGAATGCCAGAACAGCGTGGTCCATGGCTGAGGCACAGCAACTGCAGTACATGAGTACATGAAAATAGCCAATTTCAGAAACAAGGGCATGAATACACAAAGAACCAAGTTTACCTAAGAACAGACACCTTCCAAAGGTAACGAAAGACGCAGATACTATACAAAAAATTCCACCCCAAATCTCACATAGTAGCTGCTCTACAGTAAGTGTGCTGGGTTTTGAGTGACCTGTTCAAAAACAGAGTTTTGCCCAAATATCCTTTCCTTGAGCACCTCCTCCCATCCCAAGTGGCAAGAGAAATGTGCCAGATTCAGAGAAACAGGCTAGCATAGAGACCTGCATTTAATTTAACCCACTGCTCAGAGGTTAGGCTCTGAGGGAAATCACATGGTTTTGTTTTCTCATATTCAATAAACATTTTCAATAGCCTGTGTAGTTTTAGGACTTTGCAAATGGCTGCAAATGCATTGAAATTAGAGAGACATATGAGAAACCCTTCCAGTTGTCTTTCACTACCTTGTGTACCAAAATTAAGAGAAACTAGAGTAACTTTATATCCTGGAGGTGTCTTTTGGAAGCACAGAAAGTTTTCTAAAATTGACTTTGCATTGTATCACTGATTGCAAGGCTCTAGATAATAAGTTCTGCTACAGCTTTAATTCATTGACCTGATAAAGCTCATTGGTTGTCACAGAGTTCTGAAGTGCTGCTTCGAGGTGTTTTCTGGGTAGAGATTTCATTTTAGACAGGACAGGATCAAGGATCAAGAAACTTGGGTCAAAGCATTTAAGCCACTGAGTAATGAAGTCAGAGCAGTAGCATCTTACAGTGCAATGAATATCATTATTGGCTACAAAAGAAAAATAGTCAGCAAAGAGCTCTCTGAGCTGAGCTCCCTGTTGTATTAGACAATTGGATCAGGCTATGGTATCATACCTGCCTTTCAGGATGGCTGAACTATCCAGCAGCAAGCTTATTGTTTTTGGTCTGGTGCCCACTGCTCCAGCACATCACCCTTGTGCTCTGAGTGCTCACTGCTTTGAGACGATGGCTTTTACTGCAAACTAGACCAGGCAGCAGGTCCACACCCAGCCTCCCAGGGTACTCCTGCCATCCTGGCACTCCCCTGCAGGTCTGAGCTCAATGCCCTCCTTTAGAGCTGGTTTCTGACACATCACCAAGTCATTGCAGAAATTCCCTGCCTTCTCTGCTGTGATTTGTTCCTGGTTTTCTTCTCCCTTGAATGTATTTTCATCTCATCAGCTACCTGGTTTTGTTCTCAGGCTCAATAATCTCTCCCTTGCTGAAAGCATTTTATTTATTTTATTTATTTTATTTTGGGGCCATGAGTAACATCTACAGCCCCCCTTCCTTTCCATATATGTCACTACAAGGTTTTTGCTCTTAGCCACACCGGTGTCCAGATCAATGTGATGAAGTAATTATCACATTGTCCTGACTTTTTGTGCTGTAGCTTAACTTTCTGCTTAGATTCTTCTGCATTACTTTAACTCATAACTCCCGACTTCATTTCAGTGATTTCATAACCTTTTTGAACACACAACCCTTTGCCTTGAAGGCTTTTTCTGCCATTCCTAAAATAAACTCCAGATGACTTTTCTACCTGTAACTTGAGGACACTGCTAGTATTTAAATGCTTTGGAGTAGCTGACATATTTTCAAAGCTATTTTGAGCTCAAGAGCCTTATTACAATGGGCACTGCCCTAGGTTTGTTAATCATTCCTCCTTTCCCCAACAGTAATGCCACAGAGCCTCAGCTACTCAGCCCTACAACAACAGAGCAATCCCAAAGAGTCCTCAAACATCCTTGTTAATCCTTTTAATTTGCTGTTCTTAAGCCATGACTAAGGGAGCCACTTGACTGTGTCCAGGCACATCCATCACTGCACAAGCTGAGGTATTTCTGCAACATCAAATTCCCTCCTCAGCTCCTTGAAAGTTCCTCCTCCATTTCCACACTGGCGCTCCCAGCTCTGCTGCTGTCAGCCAGCCCATTTTTTTCCTCAGTCAGCTCTTACAATGGCCTCTAAAATATTTTCTTCTTGTCTAAAATATTTTGCTCCGTCTTTGAGCTGCCAGCTCACCAAATCCCCATCTCCCACAGAGGTTGACTCTGCTCCCAGCCTTGGTAGGGAGAGCAGGGCAGCCCCATTCCAAGGGCAGCCCCATTTCCAAAGTCCTTTTCTCAGCTCTGTAGTGCAGGTTTTCCAACTCAATCATACTTATTTACAGACCTATTTTTATCCTTCTCCTTTAATTCTCCTTAACTTGTAGTTGATAGTGATTTTAGTGTAGTTTGTACCTGAAAACTGCTTCACCATTCTCACCCTAAGCAGTCGGAGTCCAGAAGTGCCTATTTCAGCCATGCTTTGCCATCTTGCTTCCATCCCATTACAAGAGTTTTCTGTTTTTCCTGATTTGCACAGGTCCTTCAGTTTTGAAATTGCAATTAAATCCATTATTCTACCGAGTTTTTGCCAGATGAGATATCCACCCTCGGGTTCTTCCCCAGAAGCTCCCATTTCTCCACTTTTCTCCATATTCCTGCCACTAACACAATTGGCATTGCAGTGCTGGCTCATTAATCACGTCTATTCTCTTATCAGTCTTTGGGACCACATTTTCATCAGCATCATCCCAAATCTTACTACAGTTCTCACTAGTTTTGTCACCTCATTCCTTGTTGTCTACCATAGCATACTTTATTCCTGCTTTTTTTTTTTTCTTAAATTGCTAGTGTATTGAAAAAAAACAAACTGGAAGGCACTAATGTTTCAGGCACAACTAATATAGACGTCTCCTCTTACATCATCTATCCTGATTGCTGTACTCAGGAGGTTAAATATGGGCTTCAGGTGGTAATAAAAGTAATATATGATCCAAAAATTCATCAGTGCTTTGCCGCTATTTTACATGCTCCTCTCTAAAACAGGTGACCTAATTAGAATAAATTAAGTCTATTTTTTTCATAATAAAGTGTATTTTTGACAGTAATAGTAAAACTACTTGCTACATTTTTTTCTGTGACTCATTTTAAGCATGCAGTTTACAGCCACTGCCAGGGCCCATGCTAATTGTGCCTTGCACTATCTCTTGAACTGTCCTTGAAGCAGTGCAAATGTTTAAGCAGGCTAGATTTTCTTTTTAACTTGCCTTCTAGCTTCAAAAAAACTTAATAAGGTCACCTAAAAGAGACAATGAGGTATGTGGAACTTCCTTCTCTCATGCTTCTTGACAGAGGTGATTAAATTTCCTTTCCTTCCTGTTATTACTTCCACCACAAAATACATGCAAGTGCATCTCTTTTCTACCTTGTCTCAAAACCAGAAGCTGTTACACATCTGCAGTAGAGCAAAAGTAAGGTGAGATAGAGCCAGAGGCCAAGATCCATGAGGCCATGGAGGCTGGGTAACAGGAGTGCAGAGCCTGTTCAAATCCTGATCAAACCACCAAAAAAAGAGCATTTAATAGGAAATTGGTATCTGTAGATTAAGCAGAGCTGTAAAATGCAAATTCAGAAATTATAGAGAGCAAAACAACTGAGGAAATTCCCCACGATTTTTGAAGCTCTTGGTGAGATTTCTATGCTCACATGGACGTTGAAAGGAAAACTGGAACATTAAATATTTGTTCTGGAAAGTCTTCGGAGACTCTTCTAGCTGAAAAAGATTTGTCTGTGCCTATTACTACCGTATTTAGAGATAAGCAGTGGGCACAAAAAATACCCACAAACCTTACCTTTGGCTGATTTTGAGATTTCTGGAAACTGATGTTGTGATGATATTTCCTTCCTTTGAGGGCCACAGTCAGAACTAATAAAAGACAAAGATAAAACAATCAACTTTCTCAAACCAGTTTTGCTTTTTAAATTCTCCCACTTTTCCAGGTGTGTTTCCTCTTAGGTGATGCAGGTGACCTGCTGACATTCCTCATTCCTCCTGTCACTGGAAATTGCCAGCTGATAAAATCACCAAGCCAAGAATGGAGTAGGGACCCTTTTTGCATGAGCACAGAGTGTTTTACCTTCTAATGCCAAACAAATCAGTATTTTCTCACACGTTTTGTTGTTAATCCAAGTTATTTGCAGAAATTTAGAGGTCATGGGAAAAGCAAGTTACAGGGTTTTTGGACAAGGACTTAAAAGAAATGTTCCAAATGTGTCAGATCCGTTACTTGGAAAATATCTAGGCCAGATTAGAAATTTTTCATTGAAATTATTTTTCAAAAGTAAACTGAGTTTTGACTGAACTCAATGAGAAGAACTGCAGAAATGTTTGATACCAGTTCAAAATTCATCAGTGGCTTAATTACTAGGTAAAAAAATTTGGAAGGGCTTCCTGGTTTATTCAAGAAATACCCTCCACAGGGATGAAGAAAAAAGAATTTTCTTCTTCCACTCTAACAACTGGAAAAACCTGTCAAAGGTTAGAGATATTTCATCTTCATTTTGTATATATTCAAGCAAGCTGAACAAAATTAATTTACATAGGAGAGAAACTGTTTCTGTCCTAGGATGGTATCCCAAAAGACATTTTAATATAAAAAGGAATACATTTGGTATATCAACAGATTTTATTCTTTATTTTTAAAGGTGATGTGGGTATTGCCAGCAGTCTATACCCCATTAAAAAATAGCAGCAGAAGCATTAGTGATTGTCTGCATATAACAAGATTTTGCCATATCAACCCTTTGCAGAGATTCAAACAAGTATTCATGTAATTGTCTTTTTGCCCTTGTGTCAGAAATAGTCAAAATTTTGTTCAGCCTTTCCCAGCTCTTATTTTAATGCATTATGCAGTTTCTCCAGAAACAGAATCGTAGTTCAGCTCTGACAGTGTGAGTTCCCACTGCAGGAAGGCTTCTGTGCCAGGGCTGCTTCAGCCACAATGCAGCATTTTCCTCCCTGAAGACACGAATTGGGTAGATAAACTCCTTACCATAGCCACGGCAGAGCTTACAAAAGCCCGACAGGGATGTATTCCCTGCCACAACACACACAAACCCCAGCCTGCCACAGCTGCTTTGTTACCTGGGAAATCTCCAGCACAGGGAGCAGTCTGCATCTGACACCCCAGCAAAGACAGACTTGGTTTAATTCCATCCATGTTTTACATGCAGAGCAGGAATGTTTGATTTAGGCCACAAAATGTCCTGCAAGTGACAACAGAGTAAGAGTGAAGCAGCTTTCACTGGCACAGTGTGGAGAGAGTGTGGAAGCCAGCCACAGGCTGCTTTCTGCCAGCAAGTGGAGATATCTGGAAGGAAATGCCAGTGAACGTGGATCCTTTATTAGGAAAGAATTTCATTCAGGATCTATGGCTTATCTATTTATGAGAGTGTGTGTTTAATAAACCAGCTTGTTGCTTTGTGACCAATTACTCTGGGATTTTTATTAGTGCTGTTTTATAAGTATTGCAAAAGCAAAATATTTTAGAATTGAATTATACTCCTCTCTTTCAGGAAACATTTTTATTTAGAAATATATCTTAGCCTTTTCTACAGGGATTAGTTATAAAACAAAAAATATTTTATGTACCTATTTAGGTGTGGATCAATAAAACTTATTTTCATGGCCATTGTGTTGATGCAGTAGTGACTGTTGAATTTGCCTCACTCTGTCTGCAATCCTTAATAGCTAATTCAGAAAACTGCTTCCTGCTGTAAAACGTAATGCTGCAAGTTTGGGGTTTAAGTGGACATAGGTAACACAGTGAACCCAACACAAAGCTATACTCTGAATGCAGGATTTGTTTGATTTAAAATCAAATTATCAAATAAAAAAAATTGAAAGCACAATACTACAGCAGCTTCTCTTAAATGCTCTCTTTAGGAAAGGCACACCATTTCTCAAGTTGCTTTGCATCATGTTGGCCTCATAGTTAATAATCATTCGGAATCATTCTGTGAAAAAGAACAAAAAATAAATTTGGTGTGGGCGATGGGAATTTTTGATTCATTCAACTCTGCTTTACAAATTCACTCATCAGTTCACTGTCACAACCTTCAAATCAGCAGCAGAATGGGTACTGACACCGGGCTGCCCTGTGGCTTCAGAAGCTACAGGAAAAATTTGAGGTGAAGGGAGATATGTCAAGCCCCATGGAAATGCTCATCTCTGTTTTCCATTGTGAGAGAGCAACTTGAGGATCAAAACCTGTGAAGTTTAGAACTTTGATGAATGAGTGTCCAGTAAGCCACAAATGGAGCTGCCAGAACTCAGAAACATCAGAGTTAAATTTGCACAAAATTAATGCCTCTCTCTGGGGAGGTCCATGATAATTTGGCCTTTAATTAGTCCCAGTAATCAATTTTTGGGACTTCCATGGGACTCCACAACTGATCTAGCAGCCTCCAATGGAGGAATGAGCTATTAGTAGACTGCTAGCATCATTTTTTGGGACAAGGGGTTCCCCTGCAGTGACAGTCACCACCCCCAGACTGAATGGGACACTGTCACTCATGTACCTTCATAACAAACCCCTGTGCTTCCTTTCTGAGGATAATACTGTATTGCTCCCTCTTTAACCAAGAGATACAAAAAACAAGTGGAAAAACTGGGAAAATATTGTTTTTATCTAGGTAAGAAAGGCTTGGCTCTCCCCACTGACTGGAGCAACTCTCAATGGGATGCAGTAATTTTATCAGTCACACAGTGGGACTCAATGGCCATTAGCAGACGATAACTCCCTGGAGGAAGGATGGGGAGTGCAAAGATAAAGAACAATGCCCTACTGGTTTCAATGGATGGCCCATTAGCAGAATATCTCCCAAAAAGATAAAGATCACTGCCCCACTTGGTCACAACAGATGGTGATGGAATAGATACTTTGATCATCCTGTATTGTAACCCAAGATACTTTGTCAGTGTTTGGGGTTTGTTTCTTTGTAGCAACTCCCAGCTTGCACTTCCGGGTTGGCAAATTTCTGAACTTTGTCCATCTATAAGGCACTCCGGAGTATAAGGCACACTTCTGGGTTTGGACCAAAATTTCAGTCAAAAGGCTGCGTCTTATAGTTGTGAAACAACTGTAATTTAAAAATCACCTTTGTAATGGAAACTCTTCACTTACTTTATCTCTCGCTCTCAGCAAAGGCAAAACCAACAGAAAAACCCCTGCAGCATCTCAACTTTCCTATAAATGACTGTGCTAATAAAGGACACTGAGAGAATAAAATAAGAGAAAATAGAAGACTCAAGTCAGAAGCATTTCTAAATATTCACTAATATGTTTGAAAAGTTTCCAGACTTTTCACTGGAAACTGGCATCTGCCAGTGACTGTTGGAGCAGGGCAAATCTATTTGCATGTTTCTAGTGCAGAGGCAGTCATGTTCATGGCAGATGTTTGTCAGTCACTCTTTACATGCCCCAAAAGAGATGCATTGCCCAATTAAACAAAAAAAAAAATGCATTTAGGGCAATTCTTGGTCACATCTGGCTAAGAGCAGCTGTGTTGGGACAAAGGTAGACAAAATCCCCTGTTATGTAAGAAGTATCAACCTCCCATGAAACATTAAGATCGAAAAATTATTAAATTAATGGTGATCTAGTTTACTCTCTCTTCTCCTTGGAAAAAAATGTAATTCTCTTATCAAGCAAGAACTGTCTTCAGGTTAGTTTAGGAATTTTTCCCTTCCTAATTTAGCCTAATGTAAGGACTGGATTAGTAAAGGAAAATGAACATTTCAGCTGCCAACAAAGGTGACAAAGAAAAGAAAAAAGTAGCAAAAGTATGAAGCTAAAACTGAGACAGAGAAGGTAGCCAGGTTAAAAATTAATTTGATCATTACATTTCCTAAAAAATTAATAAAATAAGTTTTAGTTAGCTGCTACTATTAAACTGAGAATGACAAGCAAGTGGTAGAGTTAAAAGGGTAAGTCATAGTCCAATATTTGCAGAGACTTCTGAGCAGTGCACACACCAAGCCTCTATTTCTGCAGTGTGTGAACACAGGGCTCTGCAGTCAGGAATGCCAGGGCAAGCAAGAGATGCTTGAGACGTCATGGATTTCTGTGTTTACTGAAGAATTCATTACAGATGGGCTGCAACAGGTAGAAGCTTTGTTACAAAGCATGAAGCTCTGGCAGTGCTGGCTGTCTGGACTAAACCAACCCTTTGACACCCAAAGGATGAGAAAGAATTCCAAGCTTCTACCCCAACTCCTCTCTTGGGCTTGTACATGAAAATTCCAGGACTGGAGGAACAATAGAGGTGATTTTCCCCATGTCCCAGCTGCCTAGTATAACTGAATTCCTCCTATCCCATTTAGGAGAGGAATGGGATCGTCTGCAGGTAATTGGTCTAACTTAGAAGGTCCCCATCTCAAATGTAAAGTGGTTGTGAAACGGGTCATACCTTTGCATAGTCTGAAGATTTAGATCAGAAAAGAGAGCAAAAAAATCAGCTTCTCTCACTGGAAGTCTAACAGCAGATGAGGGGGCCAAAAGACTGGTCAGAGAGGGTTCAGGGAGTGCCTCAAGGGTTGCTTTAATTGGCAGATGTATTCGGTTATGAAAACGTACAATTTGCTTTTACCAACACACAGTTGTCTTTTCTCGCTGAGAACAGCTACTTAAAAAGAGGCTGAATGAACTTGTTAGTATTTGTTAATTAAATGCCTGCAGTCACTTAATTTACCACATTTAAAAGTTTAGAAACACAAAGGCAAAACATAAAACTGATGGACAAGGCTAAGTCAGAGAGCTGAAATCATAAAGTACAACTGAAGCCAAGACTTCAACCTTTACTGCTCAAGAGCTGCTTCAGGTTGTGGCCAGAAACAAGAAACCAGAGTGCCCTCTAACAGAGGGATGTTAGGGATTTTAAAAAGTCCACACAAAATGTTTCCTATCTTCCTTAAACTTGCCATCAGCTGCTTCCTTCCTCCTACACTCATCTGCAAATCTCATCCCCTCAATACAAAGAAAAGAACAGAACTCTGTGCTTGTATTTTGCCTTGAGCTGAAACGAAAAAAAAACTCTTGATGGCAGAAACCCCCTAATTTTTAGTCATTATAATTTGTAATTATTATGGCCACATGCTAATGTATCCCTAAACATCCAAATGAAAGAGAAATTATTTGAAAAAGACTGGAAGGCAGATGCCACCAGCCTAGCAGGTCAATGAAATCAGCTAGTAATTAAAGTTTTCTAAAGAACTCATTCTTTCTGATTTCTTTTCAGCAACTTGAAAAGACAACACAGAGGGGGTCCTTCCTTTAAATGCAATGATATTCATCAAATCCATTTGTAAATATTAGTTCAGTTAAAACAACACATAAGATATAAAATGTAATTAAGTTCTGTATAGATTTCACTTTCATGGAAGACTAAGAACAGCAAGGAAGAAACGATGCTATTCTGTTTCTAGAGCTCATAGGAACCACTAATGATTTCAAAAGCTCACGACTCATCAGCTGCAATTAAAACAATTGCAATGACAGTGACCTCAGCAGAAGACAAAATATAATTGCGTAGGCAGCAAACAGTACAGAGAGATGAAGCTGGAATACAGATATTACAGTTTCATGGGATGCTAAAAGAGTAATTCTCCTGCTAGAGTATTTGAGTACCTCCTAACATGGAGGTACGGCAAGGATGGCTGGCCACAAAACAGCAGCTCCAATGCACTGCACATCTCTGGAGGATTTGACTTCTGCTTTGGAAAAAGACATCCGTGTAGACTGCTACTAGAGGGAAAGTAACACAGCCCAGAAGCACAGACCCTGCCAGTAGGTGAGCCATGTGCTGCACACAGCCAGCCTTATGGCCTGGAACATCTCACGCGTTATTTTTTATGTACTTATTATTTTTAGCAATAATGAGCAAGGACATGCTAGTTTCAACAGAACACCTTCCACTGAAAAAACAGCTTTGTGCAATTTCCTTAATTGGAAATTGCCCTGATGGTCAGCTACTTTGATTAACTGGCAAGATGAGCAAAATTTTCAATCTTAAAGAACAGTGGAATTAAAAAAGAAAGTTTGTACATCACTATTATTCTCAGCTAAACCTCCTTTCCCATTTTCTCCCTCCAAATGTTTGTCATCATCTTGTGCAGGTCCATTGTCCTCTCTTCACTTGCTGACTAATCACAGCACAAACTTTGATGCTCTTAAACATTATTTTTTTCACAGGTTGGACAAGTTATCTGCATTTGCACTGTTCTCCTTTCCTCCTTCAGTGTCACATTTGCAGCTTCTTTTCTCAGAGCCCTGAGAGCACTAATGCTGCCTTCCCCAGTGGGATGTTAGACCATATGGGCATTTTGTCTTTTCCAGCTAGGCCTCCGATGAAAATTATTGTTCTCTTTAATATACAGGAAGAGCAGAAAAGCCATACAAAATAGCTACATCCCATTTAGGGTATCACTTAGGAACAACAGAAAAAAAAAAAAACCCAAAAAAAACCAAGACCCAGTTAAACAGCTTTGTGCCCAAAAGAGCTTGAAAAAATGCCTCCTAAAAGTCACTCTCCCTTGTATCTTGGCTGCTAAGCTGCCAGCACAATCATCCCCTCAGCAATCTCATTTAAAATGAGCCATGTTTGCAAAACCCGACTGTTCCAGCAAACTTGACTTATCCAAGCACAGCGAGTCAGCTGGCAGAGCTTTGCTCCTTTGGGATGCACTGCTGGTCAGCTCACATCTCAGAGAGGACCTATGATCCAAAACCCACTCTCCCTGATCTCTCCTTTGCCCTTCAGCAGTGAGACTTGAGCTGAGCCTACCTGTTTGCAGGCAAACCTGACTTGATTAAAACATTGTCTTCACTCCATGTTTCCTCTCCTATTTACTTGCAATGTTTTCTTAAGTGCCACACTGCACTGGCTTGTACTGGAAGTGAAATTAGTAGGCACATTAAAGCATAAATATGAGTGAATCTCTAATGTCCAAATTTTTTTTTTGTTTGTTTGTTCTCCTTCTTTAAATTTGATACTTCTTGGCCTGAATAATCTTTACTGCTGGTGGTAACCAAGGAAAGGAAAAAAAACCCTAAGCCCCTAAACTTGTTTTGAAGATTCTAGACTGGAAATTAGGAAATAAATAAAATCCAATAGTCATGCATTATGGACATCTGATATAAAAAAAAGTGAGAGACAAACCCTTTTCTGAGCATAGAACTAGACAATAAATCACAAGCAATACAAAGACTCCACTAAAAGAAATTCTGGGAAAGAAACAATGTATTTCTCCCTGTTGATATTTCTTGTGTTTTGGACCTTTGTTTGAAATCTGGTTGCTACCTCATGAAAGGTTTCTTCCCTAAAACCTTTCTAAATAATCTAATAGTTGGATGTCTAAAGGGGTATTTTGAAAAGATGCTTTTAAATTCCTTACTTTCCAAAAGTTTAAAAATCTCAAAGTAGACCAGAGAAACTGAAAGTTTTCTGGCACTTATAAACAATATTTTTCAACAAGGCCAAACTTTCTGTAAGCAGAAAGAGAGCTGATGAATCAAACACCCATGAGATCCACAATGGTCTTTGTTCTCCTAGTCTGTTTTATACAGCAGATGCACAGATACTGGAGGGATGAATGGCAAAAAAAAACCCTAAAAGAGATATTCCCACAGTTTCTTCAATACCTCAAGGCAGCTATGAACAGCCACAACTAACACCTACTTCCATAAATACTTTTTTGTTTACAGATAAGCCCTGCAGTCTATCAGCAGGAAGACAATCCCATTTTCAAGCTCGTGTTCTATTCATCAGCAGCAAGGGAAAAAGAAAAAAAAAAAATCTTACAATTAGGTTTGACTTTACAAACCTAGGTATCCATTTGGGAGGCACATTCCAGTTCCTAACCAGAACTGGTGCTCAGGTGGAAGCTGAGAAGGGAACTGGGGGAATTAAAAAGGGGATTGCACAAGGAGAGGAGGGATATAATTGTGTCCATCCCCTGCCACATGCTGTGCCAGCATTTGGCACTCTCAAGTTTAAAATTCTCCTTGCTTGGTGCTTAATGACACATCCTGGATATCCAGCATACAAAAACATGAAATTAGTTCTGTTGGATTATAGTGGTTACAAGGAACAACTAAGAAAGCTGGTGGCACACACACAGGAAAGCCATGAATTCTTCACTCTGCTTTGATAAAGAAAGAAAAAACTAAAGCAGAAAGACTCAGCTTCTTTGAAGCTGGCCATTTTGTTAGCTTTTGCCTGTAGCTGTATTTCCTAGTCAGGAATGACAACAGAAACTTTAGATAGTATTTATATACTTACTTGCAGGAAAATCCTCCATAGTTATTTGTATAATGAAAGAGATGTCGCCTTTAGACCCAATTAGATGAATTTATCCTGTGAATGAATGGACATTCTAAATGCACAGTAAAAACAAAAAGGCTGGTTATGGTGGTAGTATTTTAATCCATGAAGGGAAAAAGTGAATAAGGTTCCTAAACAGAAAGAAATTTGATGTTTCATTACTTTGGATTAGGAAACACACACACATTTTTGGGGCGTTTTTTTTTACCCATGGAATCATATTCCATCTTTAAGAATCAGGGTCTTAAACTGGGAAATACAATGCTGTGCACTGTGAAATGGAGCAGAACAATGCTCAGGGTACATAAACAAAGGTGGTACAGGATTATTGGAATCTGCTGGCTTCTCCTTCACCAAGGTGGATTATGCAGCTTCTTTCCATGTCAGGACATGTGTCTGTGCATTCCCCGTGGGGCTGCTACCCTGCTGACCTGGGCTTCTGAGCAGTCCCTGCCCTTTGGCCCCGAGGACCAGCACCCCCTGTAATAGCTGCAGGGTTTCTAAACTGGTGCAAAAATCCCCTGCCTCCTTGTGACCCCAGCGCAGGACCCAGGTGGAAATCACCTGGTACGGCCAAGACACAGCCAGGCTCTCCTTAGTCAATCCAGAAGACAGCAGCTCTTCCTAGATCCTAATTACTCTCATTTGATGGCTGACACTGAAGTGGCCAGGTGAGCTGTCTCTGAAGGGGAATTTGGGCTAGCTGCATAGGAGCAGATAAGCACTCGGTGAGGTGATTCCTGCCCAGCCCCCAGCTTAACTTCAGATCCCTCATTCTTGCTGTGGCTATCATCCTCTGCAACACTGTCATGTCTTTTTGCCTCCTCCCTTCCCTCCTCCTTCTCCTCTTTTGGAGGGAAGCTGCAGTGATGTCCTAGAGTTCAAACAACCTGCAGTGCCTTGGACACGTCTTTCAAAAATCAACATTTACAATTCATCAGTTTGCCCTACCCTAGCAGTACACTCAATTTGAACCAAAGCTGCCTTGTTCCAAACATCTATCAGCTCAGCACTGTACAAAAAACCAAAAAAACCCCAAACCTTCCTCCTAAAACAGCAGGTAGAAAGTAGGTAAGAGATGAGAGCAGTGAGCATAGCACTGGCATATTAAAACTCACAAAAGAGCAGACCTAGATGGCCCTGCTGTAGAGGCAATGTCGGTACAGGAAATTTTTGGTTTTCCCAAGGCAGACACATTAAATACGACAAGGAATATTGGCTTTTCTATTTGACTTCAGAACAGCAAGAACCACACCCTGAATGCAAGCCAACTGCCTGGCACAATTGAACAGCTGGCTAAATTCTTTACAAAGCTTTTACATTAAAAGTTCTACTTAAATTCTACTAGGAGAGAGCCTGCCAAGGTCCAGGTAACCATGGGGGAAATCACATTCCCTTCGAGGGCAGGGTGTGTCTGCACCCCTGGTTTAGAACATAGAAAACACAATCTGCAGTTAATGATGATGTAAGATTTTTCTTTTTTTTCTTCTACAGCATCTCTAGATGGTCACCCAGTGTTACAAAGATTATGCATCCTGTCCTTTGTGTCACTAACTTGGCCCTTCAAATCCTCTTTCAGTCACTATTGTGAGTTTTATAGCACACTCCATAGTTGAAAACCTCACAAATATGGCATCATTAAGCTGCATTGCTCACAGTTCAGGGTAAATCATCACTATTATCCTCATTTTAGAACCCAAGGACATAAAATTCATAGAAGTAGTGAGACAGGCCATAGAGCAAGTCATTGTCAGAGGCAAGAGCACCAGACTGATACTCCTCCACAGTCCCCATGCTGACATGGATAGATGTGACATACAACAGCTTGAGCACATGTGGTTCTGCACAGGAATCACTGGGGGGACATGAAATGTGTGTTTATTTACATTACTTCTCCCACTGAACTCAGCAGCATTGCAAGTTCAGGCAGAAAAGAACATTTTAAGAAATGATCGTGTGTCATTATCACTGACTCAGAGCTTCAGAATTACTGCATCAATTCATTTTGCATTTGGAAAGTGAGATAAAGGTTTTCATTCTCCCAAACAGCACCCCCAACACCCCCAGTGCCTCTCAATAACCCTGTAGTTAATTCACCCTAAGAGCCTGGCTACTATCACAGCTAAAAACTCCTTTTGGAAACCTACAACATTCTTAGCACACTTCAAATCCCACCCACCCAAGCGTAGCCTTGGCTGTGGACACAGCCCTGCATTCATATCACACACACACATTCCCTGTCAGCATTTCCAACCAAAAAGGACCCACAGTGCAACAAGAAATAAAAATACCCTCTGAGGACTTTTCAGATATTCTGTTTGCTTACATAATCACAGTTATTGTTTCTGTAGCTTTTCCCAGAAATATTTAATGTAATATTAAATAATTATGAGAAAATCCTATTAGTACAAATTCATAATGATTTTATGACTAACTAGAAATATTTATCAAAGCAGTTGCCTTAAGGAAAAGAAAGAAAAACAATCTGTTACAACTACAGCATTTCAAAATGTTTGCTTTCTTAGTATTTTATTATAAAATTCAGATAAAGTAATTAATTTAATATATTTTTAATTAAGCATTTTCTTTAGAGTGATTTTTCAACAGAGGTTCATTTATTATACTAAGAAAAGCTGTAAATATTTAATAGAGAATGCATGTCTTAGCTGACGAAACATTTTCAGTCCATTGTTTCATATTTGGACAATTCAAGAAAATAATTAATGCAGATGTGCTTGCAGAACTCAGCACATGAAATGTAAATGAAAAGTGGGTTTAAGAATTGATAGAAAATACTCTCAAGAATGGATGAAATGACCGAATGAAAGCCAGAAAATGAGCCATCAAGCCCCTAGTCTTTCCCACTGTATCTTTTTAGGTTTGTGAAATGCACAAAACTTCCCTGATGGGTAGTAAAACCTTTCTAGGATCTTTATTGCTCTGGCTGATGAATTCTGACTGAAATTCCCCTCTCAGTGCATCCTTTGCCTTTTTCCCCACCCTGAGACACCTGGCTGCTCGTGCTCCACACATCACACCTAGGTGCTTGCCTGGGCTCGGGGTTGCCAAGTCAGATGTGCAGTTACTGAGAGCCACGATAAAAACCCAGAGTGCCTGGCCTCAAGGGGCCAGCCCCACCCTCAGCAGTAAGCTAAGGCATAAGGGAGGCAAAACCAAATATTATCTGAGCTCAGGTTCAGTCCCCAGGCTAAGGTCTGATGGAATGTTTATTCAAGCAGCTGGAATAGCAAGCATGTGCATTAAAGGTGGTTTTTGCCATTTGTCGGAGCTGTCATCTCACACTAGCACAGTCCTGAGCACGGAATTCTGTACAAGCC
The DNA here is from genome assembly GCA_013186435.1 of Turdus rufiventris. Lineage (NCBI taxonomy): Eukaryota > Metazoa > Chordata > Aves > Passeriformes > Turdidae > Turdus > Turdus rufiventris. The sequence goes on along the minus strand of PYHW01010784.1, from coordinate 1,082,852 downwards.
TTTCAAGCCAAAGCTGGCTTCACATCCCATTTCCATGCATGGTGTAAAAGGTGTGCACTGCCTCAAACATCTGACACATTTACTTAAAAGGGTTGAGCTAGACCAAGAAATGCTTCCAGTGGAAATTGTGTCTTTGCTTGCCTGGCTTGATCCCTCCTCTGTTTGTTTTCCCCATCTGTTTGTCTACAGATGTAGCAGCCTTCAAGACGTCTTTTTCAACCTGCTCCATTTTTCATGCTTTTGAGAAAGACATAGTGATAAAAGGTTTTCCTTTTCCCTTCTGCAAGGCTTTAAGATTATCTCCACCCAAGGGTTAAATACGCTCTCCTTTGGCGCAGCTATGGGAGCGGGTCTGACTTCTGCAACGAGCATGAACCAGGAGCTGGAGTGTTGCTGTCATTACCCACCCATGAGTTCAGGTAACTGATGGAAGAACACCAGCTTCCCTTTCTTTAAAGCAGATAAATGCCCCATGGGCCATTGCCACAGGCATAGTCTCAGACACTCCTTCTCCACAGACTTTGCCTGGCACAGCTGTCAGCTGAGCATTGCTGGGCCAGCCAGGTAAACAGGGGCAGCTCAGCTGAAGAGGAAAGGAGGTGAAAGTGCAGAAGATTTAGGAAGAAGCAAAGAAAGAAAATGAAGGGAAGAAGAGTCCCCCTTCCCCTCTATGCCTCACAGCACACCTTGTCAACACAGAGTCAGGATCATCTTCTCTGGGGCTGGAGGGACCCTCACTCCCCTACAGAAGGCTCTGGAGTGGAGTTCAGCTTGGAAATATGCTTTACCTTATCATCTCTCAGCAGACACCTCTTTCAGAAAAAATAGGTATTTCTTTAACACCCACAAGTGAGCTGTCTTAATTTACTTTCCACATGATTACACATACTTTCCACTCCAAATCCGAATTAGTAATAAATAAATAAGAGACAACCCAGCACTGACAAACCCTTCATTTCTCGTACTTCCCCATTTATTTTTCTGCTGGCATTTTGCACTCTTGCTTTTAAATGGTTTGTCCATGGTGTGTTTTCTAATGCTACAAGCAAGAGCGGGTTTGAAAAACAAGGAAGTTGTACAGTTGGAAAACTGAAGTGCAATTGGCATACCAATAAATGCCTTGATAGCAACTTCAATACACTGCACTGATGTGTCTTGTTTGCAGAGCTCGTCTCTCTCACGCTCTCATTTTTTGAAAAACCTTGGGCCCTGCACAGAGGATGAACCAGGAGTGCCCCCAGCGTTACAAAAGAAGTGGTTAAAAGGGCAAAGACAGCAAAGCAATTGCTGATTTTGGAGATACCTTGACTGGTATCTGGACTATGACTCTGTCTAATCCTCTTAAAACAGGGTAAATATCACCTGCCAAATGAGTGTTAAATACTGTGCTCCCAAGGGATTATCCCTACTGACTCCTTTCCTTTTTTGTTGGATCAGAGAAATGGCATCAGGTAGTTAAAATCAAAAGTTGTCTCATCACTCCATGATGAATGCAGTGGGGAAGAGTTACGTCTGCATTTCCAAAAGTTGTGGTTTTATTACACAGGCACAGAAATCTCTGTGAAATATCTTAATTGCACAGACATTTGAGCCTGTGCCTCTGCCAGCTCATATCCCAGTTTTGCTGCTCTTGGTCAAGACAGGAGCAGAGCTGTTCCTGCCATCCACAGTTCATCCTAGGGGTACGAGTTCCCCACTGCTCTGCTTTGGGCAGCTCCAGGCAGCACAGGAACTGCAGCCACTTGTCTGCACATCTTCTGAAGCACTGCCCATACCAGATGTCCACACTACCCCAGCAGCTTGTGCCCTGTCACACAGCTCAGCCTCTCAGAAAAATCACATCTGCTCTGGGTCAAGCAACATTGAGGCTACCAGGGGATGCTCTAGCATGATGTCCCCTCTCCACAGCTGGGTAAATATGAAAAAGGAATACATCATCTCTTTTTATTTCTTCATAATTCTGCCTGGTGGCAGTGACAAATACATGAACCCTAACCAGGCATTCTCGGAGAGAAAACTAGAGAGACAGCAATGGCATTCTATTTTCACTTGGAAAGAGAGAAACAAGTCTAAAAGTTTGGACACAGATGTCCATCCCTTGCTGTAATCCAAGCCATAAATCCCTGGTCACATATTCCTGTTGTCCTAACATTACCAGGTCATCAAATGGAGCAGGCACGAGGAGATGGAACATTCCCCAGGATGATGTTTGGTATAGAGGAATATTGCAAGGAGTTGAAAATTTGGCACTGGTGTTTTTGAATAATGTTATTTTCTTAAACAAAGGAGAATGAATGAAGAGGACTTATTCTATTAAAGGAAGTAAAAGAAAAAAATTAAAAAGTCACTGAAAAGCATTGTATTCTGGGGGAGACAAAAAAAAAATAGGGTTTTGCTCTATGTGAGGTTGAGGTAGAACAGGATTTAAAATGACCTGCAAATTTCCTGTTGTGTGGCTGTATTTTTTAATTGTGACTTGTAACGTTCCAACTTTTCTTTAAAAAGTAGCATTTCAGGAAAAATATCTTCAGGAAAGACCTTGAAACCATAGGCAATTTGATCAAGCCCACAAGGATAACGCCTAGGGCTTGACCCTTGAGCCCTGGTGAAACTAGCTGAAGAGTTTAAAGCTGTTCCCACACCCTGCTGACCTCCCTGCTCCTTGGCTGACCTCCCGCACACCTGAAGAAAAGCAGAGAAGCGAATGTGTGCAAACATCTCAGCCATTCCCACTCACAGGCTCTTTCACCAGCGTGATCTCACCTCTCTGGCCTAATTAGCCTGAAAAGTCAATGACAACATGCTTGGAGTGATGCAGGAGCTGCTGCAGTCATTGCTGAGGTGCTGCATATGCTCCTCTCTACTGACCCTGCTACGCAGACCTGGCAACTTCTTGCCACAGGGCAGGGAGAGCACAGGGCTTGGCAACAGGCTGAGCTGCTTCAGCCAGATTCAGCACCAGGTCTCTGGTCCTAGTCTGAGCCACATGGGCATGACAGACTACAACACCAAGAGAAAAGACTCAGGTTTCATCTGGAGAAGGAGTGGGAAATTTTGCAGAACTAAATTGCCTTTTGCCTTTTCACAGATTTGCTGAGTTTGGCAATCATTTATCTTTCTGAAGTGCACTGACCGCTAATTGTTATTCGCTGGGAAGAGAGAGAATCCTAGAGCATGACTGGAGTCTCTGAGCTCCTTCACTCCAAACACTGCCCTTGCAGTGGTTTACTGCACTGACAGGACAAAGGAATTACAGTAATTTCACAATTATAAGCCGCACCACTTTGACTAAAATTTTGGTCCGAACCCAGAAGTACGGCTTATACTCCAGAGCGGCCAATACATGAACAAAGTTCAGAAATTTGCCAGCCTGGAAGTGCGAGCCTGCAGCAGCCCCAAGCCAGGCCAGAGCCTGCCCAGCCCTGAGCCGAGCCAGTAAACCCCGCGATCCCATGATTCTGTTACTAATTGGCAACTTTGTAAAAGTTGCACGTGGATCCTCGCTGCAAACAGAAGTGCGTCTTATAATCTAGTGCGGTTTATACATGGACAAAGAACAAAAAGTTGCTGACACCCAGAAGTGCGGCTTATAATCATGAAATTACTGTACATCTGGAGGCCCAGCGGATAAACCCTCTACACAGCCGATAAACCCGCCCACTACAAATGGCAAATTTCATACACAGTCCCCTACTTCCCTTCTGGAGCAGGTTCTGCTCAGCCATTCACGGAGGCAGAAGGCAAACGAGAGCATCTCTGCAGCCTGTGGGGGCTCAGCTGGGAGATCACAGCAGGAGGGAGAGCTGGGATGTGCTGTAAGGCAGAACTCTGACTCCGGGACATGGGGCAGGGAAAACTTAGGTGCTGCCCTGCGTAGTTTTACTGGCTTTTCTATAAGGAAAGTTATGTAACCTGCACAGCTGTCTCCAGGATCAGAAATGCTCCTTAAATGACTTAATGATTGCTTGGCTAAGGGCTAAAACTCCAAACTTTTCTCAGAAGCATTGGCTCTTGCCTGAATGCAGCATTGAAGTACACACCTTGATATTGGGCAACCGCTGCCAGATGCAGTAAATAGAGCTCTTCTTTCCACAGTTTATCTGCTCAGAAATTGTTTCCTCTCTTTTAAATCCACAGGTGTCTTTCAGTTCCTTGGGGTTTAATACCTCTGTTAGCATTAAATCAATCTTTTTCTTTACAATGGACTTTTCAACAGTAACTCTATCTTCCTTAAGTTATGGCTCAGAAAAATTGACAGATCCAGAGATACTGTGCTGGGTGAATGCTGAAACCAAAAGCAAAAGGGGCAGAAAATCTGTACCTGTATCCAGACCTAATTAGATCTGGGGAAATAATAGAATTTTTTTTTCTTTTTTTCACTTTGGTGGATGAACATAGATTTAAAAAAGGTTAGATCAAATGCAAATCACTTTGCTTATTTTAACTGTTGGGAGTTTTAATTAAGAAAGGCAAAAGCCTCTCACTGTAGTATGATTTTGGTGGTTTTCAATTTTCTGAAATGCTTTGAGTTTTTTTCTTATTAGACCATCTTTTAAGTAAAATTGTAATGACTTATTGTAATTGGGAAACAATAATTTCTGTGCAAAGATGTTGAAATGAGAAGTTCCCACATTTCTGGAATACAATGCAACTTTGGAAATAGCAAAGTAAATTTTAAAGATGTTTTTGCTTTTCCCTGTTCAATTTGGTCTAAATTCCTCAAGTTGTCACACTGCAGTTTTCCTTGGGTGAACTGTAACAGTAGGTTAGTTTCTCTCACTTTGCAGAGCTTTGAGGATGCTTAAAGTAGTTCAGGGCCCACATTCTAACCTTGTCACAATCCTGACAAATCCTACTCTGTCCAAAATCAGTGGCTTTGATCCACTCTAAAATGAGCTGCTCTTTCTGTGCCCTTTCAGCCCCTTTACCCGTAATCCCCATCCTGTGGAGGAGACACGATGAAAACCTAACCTCTTCTTTTCCAAGTTTTTATTTTCTTGCTGGTTTCTCATTTTTATGTTCCTTCTGCTTCTCAGGGATCATTTCCACAAGTTTTCTGGGTCCCTGATGATGAACAGGATTTGCACATCTCCCAGCTTTTGGCCCTGATTTGCTCTGTTCTGGTGTAACTCACATTTCAATTATTTAATTCAATCTGTGGCCTTGCCCACACCTTTCACAGCTCACACTCCCAGTCTCATGCATGCTCTACCGCACCCCTACTCTTCATTCCCCCAAATTATAACAATACTTTTAAACCTACAAAGGGGAAAACAGCATGCATTATTCTGTAGATAAACAAGGCAGGGGTTCCACATGGCACAAATCCAAGTGTAGGACTTGTAAAATCTATCACCAGATTCCCATCAGCCAGTGTTTCTGTCTAGAAAGTACTATCCAAATATAATTTGAAGAGGAGCTGGCAAAAAAATTAAAATCCTCAGGGCAGCTGCATCTCCAGTGAGGTTCTGGCCTCTTTACAGAGTGCTAAGAGGGTTTCCCTGAGTAGTCCCACATCACTGGATTCATGTGGAAGGGAATAATCTCATACACTGGTTAGGGCATTATCAAATTCTTTCATTTTTCCACAAAGAACTGTTCCTGGTTTTCATCATGTGAACTATTTTGTATGTAATCTGTTGTATTAATTAAGTCCCAGGTAAGTCAAAGCCCTAAGTCAGCCCAACAATCTGATTTCCTAAAACATCTGTACATCATCATCACCCTTTATACAACATGAGAATTCTATGCCTTGTCTTGCATTTCAGAATTTTAGTTTTCTGCAACACAGCCATTTACCAGGCACGTAATTATTCTGTGCTCCCTGCTCTGCTTTTTCAGTGCTCCAAGGGAACAGCATTAGGGTTAGTTCCCTTTTTCCCTCTTTAAAAAAAATTATTCCTTTTTCTGGAGGAGTGTTAAGGGGCCTGAAATCCCCCCGAAAAAAAAAGGAAAAAAGAGAAAGAAAAAAAAGATTTTTCTGGATTTTTCTTCACAGCTTTTAGTGATCACAAAACCGTCTGATTTTATCAAAAGGAACACAGCCTGAGAATGCTGGGGTTAAGGCCCAGAAGTCCCTGTGGAGGTCTGCTTATCAAAAGGTTCAAATATTAGCCTGAAACCAAAAGAGGAGAGAGAAAAGGGAAAGGATATCATGACTTGGGAAATCAAATTGTGACACTCCATCAAGAGACCGCAGGTGTTCGAGCCTCTTCCTCCAGACTGTTATTTAAACAAAGCCCCAAACCCAAAAACCTCCTAAATCAGAGACCTAACTGGCTTTATTCAAGAAGACATGAAGAAAAGAAAGCAAAAAAAGCAGGGAACAGATTTTTTTGGGTATTGCTGATCTGTTGAAAAGAAAGTGAATCTCCAAGAAAGGGCCTGAAAGACAGAAAGCTCTGCATGGCAAAAATGCAGCCTTGAAGTTTATTAGATTATTTCTGAAACACTCTGAATTCACTGGAACTCACTGAAAGGGATGGCTGCAGCTGCCGAGTTTGAAAGCTACATTTTTAATTATTGATTAATAATAATGAGTGATTAATGAGCACCTATGTGCACATTGTTCTTTGTGCACAGCTTGTCTTCTGGGGTAAATCACACGGCAGACTGCCTTCCTCCAGGTTCCCAAGAAAGAAGAGCAATGATGTAGCCATGTTACATGGTGGAATGAAACCTAAATGATCTCCAGGAAGATTCCCAACAAATAGATGGTATCCCAAACCTGCTACTGGAGTAATTGTTGTTTTAGCTATTAGGAATGTTAATGCTCATAGGAAAAACTCAGATCAAATAAATCTTGACTGTATCTTGCATGAATCATTCAGACATGCTGAGATGGCCTTTCATGCTCAAGTGCTGTTTTCCAGGATGATTTTATTCACTTCATAGCATTTGGTGTGAAACTTCATGCCACAGAGAATTTTTCCAAACAGCATTATTGTCACTTTGGGTTGACAACTTTGAAGCTTTCCTTTAAAAGGAGGAGGAAAGCATTTCATGTAATGATAAAGGAAATAAAGCACTTCTGTTTGAGGCTAAGAGCAAATCAGTGACTATGTGGCTTGTTAAAAAACATGCTGTTGATTTCCTGCAAACTTCTAGGAGGAACAAGCCTCCATCAGCTTGCTTTAAGTTTACTACTCAGCCTTTTTCCTAAATTAAACTGCAGCTATAATTGAACACACTTCTGCTTAGAACACCAGTTACAAGCAGCATTCAATACTACAGGTATTCATACAGGTCAGTGCAATTCTACACAAGAATTCCAGTTCTTTCTCCAGGTTTTAACAAGTTTCAGATCCACCCAAACCTGAATCCTCACTGAAATTTAGCTCAGCTTTTGTCATTTCTTCACACTATTGACCTGAATATTGACCTAAACTGATTTACACAAGATTGTCTTTATCCTTGGGCAAATTTGCATGTTTTAAATCTGCAACAGACCCTGACAAGCCAATATGGTTTTGGCCCAGCACTAGTAGAAAAAGAAATAAAAATTGCAAATACACGGTCATCAGTAATTCACATAGCAGAAATACTTTTATCCATCCAATTTGACTTATAAAATGTACCTGAAGTCAGGTTTACAAAGGCTGTATTTAGTCAGCTGTCCCATAGGCACTGCTGTGAGGTGACTGTGAGATTAACAGAGTTTTAATAACATTTAAAAAGTCTCCTAGGATCTCTGTAGGGCAGCAGTGCTGGCAGCCTTTGGCTGAGCGCTGCCAGCAGCGGTGTTGGTTGCAGTGGGGTAGGTGTTCACTGGCATGAGCAGTGTTGATATTATTGATATCCTTTGGTCCTGGGTTATCTGGGTAATTACACTGGAGAGCTCTTCAACACAGAACTTCCATTTTTTCCATAATTTCTCTTTGGGCATTATTAACCTTTATATTTTTTTTACAATAATTAGTTTTCAGTGTCTCATTTCAAACAGTGTATTCACAAATACACTAATACTGCAAAACTCTGCTGACAAAGAAGTGGACATCCCCTTCATCTGCACGGCATTCAGCCTGCATAATTTGTCACGTTAGAATACTGCAAATCTGAAATACATCTGTGCTGGAAACAAACACGATGCACACACGCAAATCAGCGAGGATACACGGCGCGGATAATTTGTCACCCCTTGTCAAGGGAAGCACGACCTGCTGAGAGTTCCCACACTCATTAATACTGATCTCAGAGCTGCTGCATCACCTGGCAGGACAAACTGTGCCAAGCAGGCAGAGGCCCACAGCTACATTTCTTTAGAAGCAGGCTGAGATACGGAAGGACAAGCAGCAGCTGATGTCATACAGTCCAAAGCTAGCCCTGAAAGGAACAAGTGTGAGTTTTTAATAGTCAGGTTCTACTGAGCAAAGGGAGATTGCTCAAATTCCGGAGCAAAACTTTTTTTAGAGCTTTCAGCTTCTGGATTTGCAGCTTGGGAGAGGTAGGGTGAGTGGGTATTTGGTCAAAGATTTAGGGACTTTTTCCTGTTACTGGAGAGGCTGGGAAAATGGGTTTGAAGAGGAACAGCAAACTGAAGGGAAAAAGCAGCCATGCAAGCCTGCATGACAAAGGTTTTCTCTGATCCCCAGCCTTCCTGCAAAGGACACCTTCCCAAAAGCACAAAGGATGGCAGTAGATTTTGTGCTAGCTGTGACGTATATGAGAGCAACATGAAGGACAAAGGGGTTTTTGAGTCTATGGTCAAATATACAGTGATCATCTGCCACTGAACAACAATACAACCTGATGGTGATTAGGACATCAATGAAGTAATTACCTCCACACCAGAAGGTGACTGGATAGTGTGGTGAACATTAATACAAAAGGAGGAGAAACAGAGATCCATTCATGTTAATACAAAAGGAGGAGAAAGAGAGATCCTTTCATGTCTCTGCCAGATAAATGCATTGCACAAAGCTATCTCTGTATCATTTGGATGCGTTCTTGTAGGTGCATCAGCACTCCCACTTTTTCATGCCTGGATTTATCAATAGATACTAATCACTAAGCACAAGACACATACTTTAGTTTACTATTCTCAAATGAGGCCTTAAAAGCAACTCATTTTTTTTCTTACCCACCACAGGATTAGAAGATTTTTCTTTGGGGTGATAGCAATATGTAATTGCTGCACTTAAGTGAAATCAAAGTACAGCTTTTAAAGTCAGTGTAGTGTACACATCTTACAAAAATGAAAAGAATGCTACCTCAAGCCAAGCTATTTAATTTTCCTTTCCCCTAGCTCACTTTGCTGTGAGATGCTTCACCAACACCAGATTGTCCTTAAGCAGTACATAAAGAGAAGCAACCTTAAAATATTGTCAAGAATATTTGCTGGCTCAAAATCTACTCAGCCATCTCCACTACCACAGTGAAGATAACAGAGCAGGCTAATTATACTTAATTCCTCTACCTAAGGCATAATACTCAGGCTGAGCAGACTGGTGATAATTTAACAGGCTGTAATAAAAATCAGAATATCTATCCATATTCATCTGCTATAGGAGCCCCTACATTAATGAAGACTCAGCACTTTGTATTCTTGCCACATAAAAGTCCAAATGTAAGTGTGTTCTAAAAGCCCACAATGGAAAGGGGAACATTTTATGTTCATAAAATCAGAGAAAGAGAAGAGGAGAATTGATGATTTCCATAGTTCATCTAAAGTATTATCTTTGTAAGTTTTCATGTATCGATTTTGGCAGAAATAGAACCAAACCTTGCTGTCACTTACAACAGTAAGAAAGTGTTTGGGTAATGCCTGATTAGGTTTTAGTGTGCAAAACAAAATTGCCTGGGTTTTTTGATGGTTATATCCAACCATAGCACAGATATCATAAAAACATGAATGAGTAATATAGCAATAAAACAAGTTTTATCATGTCATCATTTTGCCACTGATCCAGTGGTTTTTACAGAAACATCAAAGCCAAGAGCTCAGCACTTACCCTGCAACATTCAGTAGCTGCTGGCTTGCATGGTCACAGAGATAAAAGCAGCTTGAGCAAGTCTGGTTTTAGTCTCGCTATTATCTGTTTTGACCTTTTTATACAATTTTCATCAATGAAATTAAAGTGTACTTATGTGAAATGCAGTGAAATCACATTTCAGTGATGTTCAGAAATAATTTCTGTCTTTTAGATTGCTTGGGCTTACTTGGATGTGACTGGTAGCTCTGCATGAAGTGCTGCTTCAGACTTTGCTTAAGAGAAACGCTGAGGTTTCTGTTACCCTCAGTTCAGATTTCCCAAGCAGCTCAAAAACCACAACACTGAGAGACCTGTTTCAACAGAACACAAATTTGTAAGAAAATATGAGTTAGAGAAATGCATGTAATTATGTTTGGTCATTACAGTGAGCTCTGTCTCTGCCCTGGAGGGACAGAGATGGGTTAGCAGCTCCCACTGAGGTCTTCCCCCATTTCCCAGGGCTCAGTGGTATCCATAACCTGTCCTCATGGACAAACAGCTTGGAAATTTCAAAAATCACACATTTAAAGAGGCACAAACTGAAAATGATGGCCAAGCATTGGATTTTAAGTTCTCAACCCTTCATATCTGTGGCACTGGCTTTAGCTTCAGTCCATAAGAGAGACAGGGAGTATTTTGGAAGCACCTGTGCCAAGCAGATCCCAAACACAGATGTCTGAGTCTCAGAGTGGTGCTCAGTCACAGCTTTAGCTTCAGGCCACAACTGTGCTAACAGCTCTGTACTAATGAAGGGAAACTTTCCCAAAGATTAGCACCGCACTTCATCTTCTTTAATAAAATATGTTCTGGAATTATTCATCTGGCACATCACAAAATATCTGCTTCCCTTTAATTATTTTTTGAAATCCAATAGCCGACAATGAGTCCATGATTTGCAATTTCTCTCTCATTTCTGTAATCACCCAAACTGTGATTGAACAAATCTCAACTGGAAGAGGAAACCACGTAAGCAAATACAAAATCCAAAAGAAATACCACCTCTAAGGCAAGAACAAAGAGAAGAGAGCAAATAAATGAGGGAATGGACTAGTTTGTACAGCTTATTTAACCTAAGGAACCAAGCCCAGACATCTCTGCACTGTTCCAGTCCCATTTTTTCTGGGTTCCTTTGTTGTCACACTTGGGGTGCAGATGCACACAGGCAAACAGCAAGTGTTCCTTTTGCACCCAGAAACAGTGACTCCTGGAAAAGCACAGCTCCAGGGTGCTGAGATGCCTTTAACAAAGAGCTTTCTTGGTCAGTTTGGACTCACACTGTACTTCCTAGAAACAGAAATCAGGGAAAACAAATTAGCAACAAAACCAAGCTTTTGGAGATGTCACTAGCTATTATCTGTCTCAGAACTCGGGAACAATATTTTCTTTAGCAGTCACCCAGAGGACAATGCAAGGAACTGTTCTTCTTTCACTTGCTTTTTCCCTATTCCACAATGTCCCCCCACCGGATCAAGAATTATTACTTTATACCTATTAATAGATAGGAGCTGTGTCATAAAGCACATTTCTCCTGACTGCCAGTTAGCAGCAGCCAGCAGCTGGAGCGGGACTAAGGGAGCTGGGTGAGCCCAGAGGACTGTGCTGTCAGGAAAATGGGAGCTGTGGTGCCCAGCTCCTGCAGGCACACTCAGCCTTTTATCTCCATGCACAGGACATACACACACCCTGCTGAGTGCCTGCCCCCCTGGCTGCCTCCCCCTGCTCCAGGCTCACAAGTGGCTCCTCATCACAGGGGCCATTTCCTGACCACTGTGCCTCTTTTGTAGTTAGAGTCAACAGGTTTTTAGCAGCAGGACAATTTAAGGGGCTGGGCTTCCTTCATGTTTGGTGCTACACTGACATCTTGTGGCCCTTAACCCTGCTGAGGCTGTAAACAAGGCCAGCAGATTTCCAAATGTTTCAGCAAGGATGCAGTAACATCAAATGTGGGAAAGCAAATCAACCTCTCAGTTCCTATCTGTTTGAATTCGTGTTCCAATCTTCATGGGGCCCTTTTGGTAACAAACTTTTATGTTAAGTATCTCCAATTAAACAATAATCAAGTCAACAGTAGCAACAAACAGACTGTAAAGCTAAACCAGAATTGCAGCAGGTGAGCCTTTTGTGCAGATGGAAGCAAATTCAGTCTCAGGAGAAAGCAGAGTCTACATACAGATACCTATTGCTTTCATAATCTGTTAGCAGGCCCTGTCCTTGGTTTTATAAAGTAGAGGTTTTAAATTTCTGTAACTACATAACACTACTCAGCTGTTATTCAAGAAAATTTCCAAGAACAAAACCATATGGGTGATATGGTACTATTTAGCCACCATATTTAATGATAAACAGTAAGAATGAAAGCAAGAAACCTATTTGGAAACAATACCAGTAGTTGTATCCACATATTAAAGCTACTTGAAATTAAATCATATGCCTGTTAAGAGACAGGGCTGTCATACTGTCATAATATACCAAAATGGAGACTTTCCCTTTCTTTGCCTTTATCCTTATGGTGTGTAGAGAAATAATACCAGACACTATGGAGTTGGGCATAACTCCTTAAACCTAAATAGGTTTTTTATAGAGCTACAAACAAAACATTAAAAGGCCTGGAGCTGAAATGAAGTATGGATGATACAGCAAGTAAAAGGAATTTTAGTATTGGAAAACATGAGAGACCACACTTCAATCCATATTCACTCCTCTAAGCGCTCATCCACCTCAGCTAAACAGGATCTCTGATGCTGCTGGGTAGGTCAATGCAGAAATATATTCTTCTGTAGGATGACTGAAGGCTCTCCTTGGATGCACTGAGCTTTGGAGGCATCGATCTTTCCCACCAGTAATTACTGTGTTATCTAACTAGCTAGATTAAAAGCTGCAAGCTGAAGTGCTTCAGAGAAGCATCTAGAACTAAGGTCCTATGCCTTATTTATAAGCAAAGTACTGCAACTAAAACAAATGGTATACAATATCACAGCTGAAATAAATGGGATACTGAATTTAGGGTAAGGGAGAGGATCTTTGCATGCATAGTCAAATAGCTAAATCCAAGTCAATCAATTTAATTTCATATTCCCATTACTGTGCCAGGTAAAGCTCCTTTTTTTCTCCAGTAAATTATCAGTGTATAGCATTAGACAATTAGATCATCACAGAAGCAATAAAAGAGATACATGAAGAGTCATAACTGCTAAAAGGGCTTCCCTATACAGAAAATAAAGCAAGATCTCACTGAAAAACCTAGCCTAAGCAATTAACTCCTTTCCTAGAAAAACACTCAAAGAAAAGAAAATGTTTTGTACATTCATCATAGGGTCTGGTGTAATCACTGGCAAAAAGGGAAATTGCAAGGGGTCATCTTCCCCTTCTGCAGGAGGGTACAGTAGGAGGAATGTGGGAGGGTACAGAGCCCTGCCGAGGAGACTCCTGAGAATGGGAGCAGGGGAAGAAGGTAAAAAGAGAGAGGACTGACTTGACTGGTGGTCTCCAACTCAGAGCAAGACAAGCTCAGTGACAAAATATTAGATTAGATTAGATTATTGAGCCTGATCCACTTGCTATTGTAGACAACCTGTGAGATAAATTGTCCCATGAAACAGTCACATTTGTCCCCAGTAGCCATGTTCTGTCTCTACCATGTCAGACTTCCATCCTTTATGGATCAGAACATGCTTCTCTGGTACAGCCTGTGTTTATTCACAGGCTCCATACCTGCTCTTGACTTGAGTGCCAGCACACTCCTTTCACCCACACAGCTCTCGTTTCTCCTGATGTATTTGTAGGCTGTTTCCATATTGTCTCTCACCCTTCATTAGGCTCAAGTGAGCAGACAAAGCCCTTCTAATCTCCTCTCATGAGGGCTGTCAATGCAGCAGGCTGTGCCTGTGGTGCTTGAGAGTCCTCTGGTTTGCACTGTGAGCGATAAGAGCTGCAGCAGGATCCCAGATGATCTCTCCAGTGCTGAGATCCTCATTTTCTGCACAGGCACCACTTGTCCCCACTCAGGCTGAGGCATCACTCACCCTCCTTAAGGGCTGTACAGAACAGGCCAGTCCAGGGGGCTTCCTTTTCTTTAAGTTGCTTGTTTTCACTCTCTGTTTCATGCTGAACCTATCATTCCAGACCTCAAGACAACCCTGCATTCAGAAATGCCTGCTAAATACATTTTTTTCCAGCATGCTCACTACTTGTCCTGGGCAGACTTTTCCTCTTGCAGGTAAGCAGCCTGTCACACCAGCCCCGCTTTGTCACAAGGAGCAGTGCAGACCTGTCCCCCCACAGCAGCCAGGAAGGGGCTCCTGTTCCTGAGACACTGCCCACCTAAGGCACGACCTCCTCCTGATGAGCAGTGCTGCCACCAGCAAATGCAGCTCAGGCAAAGCAGGCATGGCATCCCAAGTGACTGGGATATTGCAATGACAAAATCAGTGGGAACACGCTGGGTGTGTTTGGGCTTGAGTCAAATATCCCATATCCCAAAAATATGCTGTACTAATGCTATCTCCTGGACTGAAAGCCATTTAAGCAATCAGAAATATGGGTAGTGATACGTTGCCACACATTATATTAAAAGGAAAAGTGTCAAGGGCTTCCCACACAAAGTTATTCACTGTTCTGTTTTGGTATTGGAGCTAAAATGGCAGAAAGTTAATTTGAATTTGTTTTAGAAGCAACTAAATTGAAGATGAATTGTAACTAAAAAGGTATTTTCTGGGAGAAAACTTTCATTGGCAGACATATGAAATCAGAATTTAATCTAGTATAGCTTTTTTATTTGTCATGTCTATGACAGCCAGAAGTAAGGTAAAGAAAATAAAATGTCAGCAGATTGGAGCATTTTCAAGGGTGGAGTTGGAACCTCTTCAACACTTCCAGAAATGGGAAGATTACAGTAATTTCACGATTATAAGCCACACTTTGGGTTCAGACCAAAATTTTAGTCAAAATGGTGCGGCTTGTAATCGTGAACTTACTGTACTTCTTTCCCTTCACTTGTTCCATGAGGTCAGCAGACTTTTGTGGAGCTAAAATACAAATTAATTTACTGAGCAACTGAGTATGGGATAAGCTGGCAACTAGAACAAGACTTCACATACACCAAAAAATTCACTGTCACACTCCGCTCCTTTTATGCTATCCACCAAGCTCTGGCAAACTACTCTGTTAGACATAATCCTAAAACAGAAGTTTCCAGCAGGCTCATAGCAGCTGGAGCTGCCCTCTCCAATGACACTCAGCCACAGGGAGTGCACTGAGAGTGGAAACCCACTCCTTATCCCAGGCTGGAAACCCTTGAAATCTGCCATCAGCAGACATGAATTAGACCAAGAGCTCTCTTTTTGTTAGAAAGGAGTTATAAAGAAAACAGAGAATCTGAGAAGCAAATCTCACTCTGTTGGAGACATCCAGTTCTCTTCTGCACTCCAGAAAAAAAAAACAGACCAGCAAAACTGGCAGTGTGCATAAAAAATGGCCTCAGTACTACACTAATTAAACAGGTTGTAGCAGGTGACAGAAGGACTGGTGGCAGAAGTTACAGAGAGAAAATAATTGGGCTTGATCTTCAAGTCCAACGCTATCTGCACTAGGGATTTGAGTAATTCAGCTCTTTAAAAAGCTGCTGGACTGACACATGCTGTTACCAGACACCCATCAAGTCACACAGAATAATCACAGGCAATGCCCACCCCAGTTCCTTCCTCCTGCCCTCTCCCCATGGTGAGCAATGCAGAAAGCAGAGAGCTCTGCTGCCCACACAGCCTGCCCTTGGCCTCCCTCTGACACATCCATGGGGATGGGAGCGTGCCTGGAAATGGAAATTCTTGTCCCTGGGCCCAGATACTTGCAGACAGAGAAAACATCATCCTGTCGTGTGAAAGGCAGGTGTAAAAAGAAAGACACACAAGAAAAGGGTCAAACAGTGAATCCCAGGCTCCCAAGGAAAAACATGGAGGGGCTGAGCCATTAGAACGGCGCAGATGAAAACTAGCACTTCACTAGGAGGGACAGACTCCCAGCATGGGCCACAGCCAGCAGCACAGAAAGTGAAGTCAGATTCTGGGACTTCAATGCTTTTCAGCTTTGTGACTGTCAAAAAAAAGGCAGACTAGAAGAAGAGCCCCAGCATGAGAATATTTCGAGTCACAGGGATGTCAGCACTATCTGAAGTGCTGCTTCTTGCAAACCTATCCTCAGTGGCCTGATATGAATAATGAACAGAAACGTCACCAAATGTACGCATTTGTCACATACTTTTAAATACGTCTCTCAAAAAAATATTTTGATGAGCACTGTGCCTTTCAAAACCAATTCAATGCAGGGAGAAACAAATTACCACAAATAGCACTTGTGACTGAAGTAGGATGCTTTGGAGATGCCATCTGCATGGCTTCACCCCTCAAAACAAAGCCTTAGCATTTCCTAGGGAAAGAGAGATATAGCTGACCCTTATAGACCCTTTTACCCTACTCACTGTGATGTTTTGTGGCACAGCTCCTGGATTAGGTGTGTGAACTCTAATGCTATCTCTTAACAATACAACTGATGCCAAAAAATACCTTTTTTCAGTGAACTACTTTAAAAACATATTATTTGGAAATTTTCCTTATCAGCTTTTCTCCTGCAGAGATTTTCTTACATTTACATTACTTCTTTAGCTTAATGGAAGCAAACTTCCTTGAACATTTTTGGTAATGCATCCATATTGTTCTTACTGCATATTGTTTAATGATGTCAAAATGTATCCTTACAGAACATGAAGCATTTTCTAGTCTTACCTTATTTATACTATTATAGCAAAACAGTCATTTTAAATATGAGAAATCTCAACTCTGAGATAAAATAAAGCCTCAGAGTGAAAGGAAATACCAGTCTTTTACTTATTCAACCAGGATATTGGAAAAGCTGATACAGGTGACTAGTGCACTTCCAGCTTTCAAAAACTTCAGGTGGTACTGAGGCTGGTACAGGGGCCTCCCTGCAGTTATAAGATGATGTGATGATGAATGCTGCCTGCCAGCACGGTGTCCTGGGCAGCTCACAGCCAGTGCTGCTACATGCACTGTGCTCTGGGCAGCACATTGTAAAGCAGCAGGTTGAACGGAGCTGAGGAGACCACAGCTATGCTCCTTCAGAGAAAAAATCTTGTAGGCATCTTATTTTACATGGACACAGCCTTGAGAGGCTGAAATGCTCTGCTCCAGCCACAAGAGCTGCTTGGAGCAGCCCACCCCACTAGTGCCACACACACCTCTGCACACCAGAATCCTCCCCCATCCTGCTGAGCAGCACAGAGGAGCCTCGCAGTACCTGAGCAGGATGAGCATACCATTTCTTTTTCTTTCATTCATTTATAATACAGGCTGGAACAAGGTTATCTCCATGCCTTTTGGCTGCTACAATTTCATTCTCTTCAAGTCAAAATGGACCCGTGCAGGACGCACTCACAAAGCCATAAAGCATACTTTTATCTTCTTTTAATAGATTAATTTGGTTTTCCTATTAATTAATATTCCTACTATTTTGACTGGATACTATATTGGTTCCAACTGTACCCCAGCTCCTAAAAAAGATCCAAAGACTAACTGAGATGGAAGAGAAAATACTTCTCTGGATCTCCTTCAGCTGGATCTGCCTCTGGGCAGGGTAGCACAAGTGAGTCAGACTCTACCACCGTGCCTGCTGTCTCTGCCATGGATATTCACCTACTACTCCTCTAGTTGGCAGCTTCTGGTGCTCCTGAATAAACCAGGGCTAGCTAAAATAAGGCAACTCAACTTTTCACTCAGTCCATCCCTCACCCGGCTCCTGGTTGAGTTAGTAATTAATGTTTAATCTCGGAGAAATTTAACCAGGATATATATGTCATCACAGACGTAGCTAAGGATTTATTAGATCAAGCAATATTGATTTCTGCCACAGTAATTTTTTAATCAGAAAATAAGCTAGGAGATACCCTGAGCACCCTACATGGCTTGTTCACCTTTTTTTTTTTTTTTTTTTTTTTTTTTTTTTTTTTTTTNGTGAGGATATTTTTTAACCTATAGTAAGGGCAGTTAATTTTGCTTCGTTGAAAAGGGGTGACAACTGCCGTGGTCCACAGACTCTCATATTTCAGATTTAGCATAAATATCCTTAGCATTACAACCAGAGAAACCACCAAGCACTTTATGGAGGAAATTCTAATCAAAGCAGAAAATTTTACAATTTTTTTTCATTAAAGCACAATTTTCCCATTTTATTCTTTAATATTTTTCCACTTTTTTCTTTTTCACACAGTCAGCCCAAGAAACCTCCTAATGTTCACTCCAGACATTGTCTCAGACACAGTGGCAAGGAGCTCAGGAGGTTCAGGTGCTGCTGTACAAACACCCAAATCTGTGCTAACGACCAGAAACTCCCTGGGAGTCAGCACAAGGAAAGAGATGTTTTACAGCAGAATTCACTTTCATGAAAATACTTTAGGAGTTAAGTTAATACTTTAGGAGTTAAGTGAGTTTGTGTTTGGTCTCCTAAATCCAGCCCCTGTGGCACTAATCAAAACCATGGAGTGCAGTGAAGGAAGAGAACTTGGGGAGTGCCAGAGGGGTTCTTAAGAATAAAAGACTACTCCTAGTTCCAAACGACTGCAGTGGATGAGAAAATAATATTTGCCTTCAAAAGAAAACTTTTCTATTGCCTGAATCTCATGTAGTACTTTTCCCTGGTTTTCAGCTCAAAGTAAGTATAGATTTTCTAAGCTAAAATTAATTTCCCTGGCACTAGCTATTCAGTGACTTACTCTAGAGTATTTTAGGATTAATCACCACTGTTTTCACATGATGTCAATATTCTGCAATGGAATATGCATGAGGGCAGCTTGACTCTTCTAGAAGTAGCTGCTTTGACCCAGAAAGTCTTAACCAAAGAACAAAATTGTTTTCAAAAGTAGGAGGAACAAAGAAACCTTATTGTAAAAGTTAAATAAAGTAATTTAAAAAACAATACAGATTTTAACTTAGACCTGTTCCTAAAAGATCCATAAAGAAAATCAACCCATAACAACTAATTTAACATTTTCCTTCTAAAGTTATTTAATGACAGTTACGGCACAAAAAAAAAAAAAAGGTTCAAATCAGAATTGTACCTCAGCTGATCGTATCCCTACCAAGTGAACATGCAATGAACTTGGTCTCTTGACTTCTGTCTCTTCTTCTTGCACCTTTGAGCCCATAAACCAACCAGAAGCAAATTTAGGGCTGTGGCTTTCCAGCCCTTGAGCATAAGACCTGCACTTTGTTTCCTAGAACCTGTGCAGCCTGGGGCACATCGTGTTATGCTGTCTTAGGAAAACAAAACCAAAAAAGAAATAACAAAAACCCAGTCAAACAAGATCACCAATAACTTGCTTTTGAGTGACCAGCTTGGGAGCCAGGAAAAATATTAAGAATGTGCATAAATGTTTGAATGAATCAATGCACTCATCTCTGTTTTTCTCAGAGCTGGAGTGCAGCCAGCACCTTCCATGGCTAAAAATAGTGTCGGTAGGCAGCGCAGAATGATGCAGATCACCTTCTTCGGTTTTATTTAATATCTCCTGTGTGAGGGACAATTCATTCCTTTGAGATGGTACAGAAAATTAGCAGAATTATACCAGCAGAGAGCAGATAAGAATCCAAGAAAATTACAAAGGATTAAGTATCATTACTTTGAAAGAAAGTCACTTAAATGACTTTTTCCTCCAGCCTTTCTTACCCCTACAATTTTAAAGACAAGAAAAAAGTTCTCCTGGTCATTGACCATAAAACCCTTAGCCCCATATTTCAGGATAATTCCTGTTTCCTCTTCAAAGAAGTGATTTCTATAAAAACTCTGTATGTTAGATTATACCCAAGGTCAGCAGCAAAGTCTAAAAAAGCTGTCAACATACTAATGAAATCCCCAAACTTTGCTTTCTCCTTTGTAATCACCAAGGACTCATCTCCACATCCAGTCAGCAAGATAATTGAATATCATGGGTGAAAGAACACGGCCCTGCCAAGCTTCTGGACTGACCTTGAACTCTTTGGCCAGCTCGCCACGTACAACTCCTCTTTGTGTAAGTCCCTGAAGAATAAACTCTGAGTAAGCAGATCAATTTCCAGCCCTATTTCTCAAGCATTGCATAGCAAGATTCTGCAATCCGACTTACATACTGCAGTAAAACTGGCCCAAAATAATAAGAGTTTGAAGTCAATTTTGATGTTGAGTTTGTTGAATTTGAAGTTAGGCATTATCTAATGCCTAGTCCTGTGTTGTACTAATATATATGATTATATATATATATATATATATTTTTTTAAAGATGGTGCAATAGAGGCATACCTCAGGCAATATGTTTTTCTGTGACCCTGTTATCAGATTTTCTTTATATTTCTATGAAAGTGTTATGGGCCTATAGGGTAAACATCATTATGCTTTCATCCACTTTACCCTGCCAAAATGGTGACTAACATAACTATTATGGACTCATTTATTAAGCAAGATTACACGCAGGGTAGTTCATCAACCAGGAAGAAATTAGTAGCCATTTGTTTCCATATTAGTGTGCACAGTGATGAGTCTGCAGCTGTGGCCATGCAGGCTCTAAGCGAGGCAGACTGAGGAATGTGGTGCTCTGTTCCACACCAAGTGCTTCTGAGACACCCTCTACAATGGCTCATGTCAAAACCCAAAGTGTCAGTTTTCTTTGGAGAAAACAATACAAGCAGCTCATTGCATAAAACCCAGGGCTTTTTTCTTTTTAATGGGAAATTGCGTTATTTCCTACCATCAGCCAGCTCAAGATGCACAAGATTGTCTGTTGTCATTTGCTTCTATTTGGGTTCCTCCCAGGACAGGGTGACAGCAAGGACTAGCAATCCTGAGAACAGAAGCCTTATTATTTTTCAAAGCACAACAGTCGGAGTTCAAAAGGCAAGAGGCACTTTTAAGATACCCAGGCATAATCTGCGTGCTCCCCTTGAAAGCAAAATTTGTAATTAAAGCTGGCATTTCTGAGCAGCCTGCTAGTGCTGGTCATCTTGCTAACAAACAAAGGGACATGCTTTGTGACACTGGCACACAATCCGTGGGAAGGAGATGGTGCTGCTCCTGCAGGAAGCACACACCAGGGATGTGTGGATCTGGGATGGCCTCGAGGGAAGCCAGCTGAAAGACGTTTGGGAAACACAATGGTTATGCAGTCACATAGGAGATGAAGCAAGAGGTTTAAGATCACTGCTTTGCTTTCCCACAAACTTTTCCTTTTCGTTCTATATAATGCAGAGGAGCCAATTCTTTTTTTTTTTTTTAATGCATATATTTTGAAAGTGAGAACTTGGAAAGCAAGATAACAAAAGACTGACCGGATTGAATAGTCAGAGCAAAACCTCTGCATGGGAGATAGAAAATAATTTGGTTCTCCAAAATCCTGTAATAAAGAATTAAGTAGTAAAATGCATCTGATTGTTATTCAGGTCATTTTCTCACATATAAGGATGGAGCAAAACCAGCTTACTTTTCCTCTTTTTTTTCTGTAATTTAAATAAATTTTAAGTAGCATGGATATTATGGCTTTGGAGATCACGGACTTATTTCAGGTCTCACATTTTTATTATTCACACTGGGCTGTACGAAAAAGGGTTTTGGGTAATCCAGTCACGTAAATTAATTCATGTTTTATTGAAAACCTCACCATCACCAGGAAAGGATCTTAAAACAGTCAAAAGGCATATACCATACAGAATCAAATTTATATACAGTTAATTGCTTTGAAGAAAGAAGAACAAGTCAAACCCACTGAGATTCAGAAGTGTGTTACCACTAAGTGTGTTAATCTGTTCCGCTTGGTTTCTCAACATGGGAAAGCGAATCAGAATTCCCGTCCTCTTGGAGAGACTTTTCAGAACAGATTGTAGCACTACACCTTGTCTGCAAACAAGCAAGAGGGAAGCTCCACTGCAATTAAAGGGGTCAGAGAGGCTGAAAAGTGGGAAGACCCCTGTATAGAAAACACTTGTAGAGAATTCTGGTAGCAGTCTGAACGTGCTGTGGCTCACTCACATCCATCTGCCCCTTCTTATCTTCAAAGGGCAATAGAACAAAGGCAGGGTAGATGATGAGAAAATCCTTCTGTAATTGAAGAGAAATTTCTGCTAAATATTTCTTACCAGGGTCATGTAACTATTTTATGCAAAATTCAAAAATAGATGAAGGCAAAACAGAGAGAAGACATTTCATAGTATGGAGCGTTTGCTTGGAAAGACATGATATGGTAAAGACAAGCATGAGGTTCTTCTGTCTTCAGTGAGATCTCTGAATTGTTACTATGACTCAGGAATGATGGATAAGGTGGCAAACAAAAGCACTGATGGTGAGTGTGGACTTGAAGGTAATCAGGTCCACTTTAAGAACTTTCCCTGAAAAATCATTTTTGCACCACCAGGTTTCAGGAGGCAAATCAAATCCCTAAACAGAAAAAAAAAAAGCAAGATATAGCATTTTGAAAGGGATGACATACAGCAAACCAGGCAAGATGATCAGCAGAAAAACACAGGAGCACAGATGAAAGAAAAAATAATTGGTGTTCAGATCTTAATACAGATAATATTCCTGTGACAAGTAAAGCACTTCTGGAAAGGAATCAGTTTGGATCCAGCCAGGAGGGACACTCAGACACACGTTCAGCTGCTGTTCCACCTGGTGAGCAGAAACAGGGAGCCAGCTCCCCCAGCAGCCAGGAGCACTGCCAGGCAGAGAAGACAGAAATCACAGGGCTCCAGAGAGCAAACTCCTGCTTCTGTGCTTGCTCAGAACCTATTAATCTGACAGAGATTCTGATTTACACCCAACTCTGCTGAGAGCAATCCTCCACGGGTCCATGGCACAAGGAGCCAGAGACAACTATAGTTGTAGCCTGGCATAGTATAAATTACTAGAAGCGGTAAAAAATAACAAAATTGGAGGATACAAATAAATGTAGTGATGGAGAATTAACAACTTTTCTAAGGAACAGCAGTGTCACAAAGATGTGTTGCACTTTGGTTTTAAAGAGTCAGCATGCATCAAGAAATTTCAGTGATTTTATACATCTACAATTGAAAAAAAAGTCCTCAACATGGAGCTTCCCTGCTGCAAATAAGGGACAAAGCCCCTACAGAGACAACTGCCAGTTGTTATTCTGAGCAAGGCTGAGCATGATTATACACTCAATTCTCATGCTGTCAAAGGGTTGATGCATTTTGTCCAACTTGCTTTTCTTAGTCATTATCATTTCCCTGGAACACCCCATCCCTGAGGGACAAACCCACGTGAAGCAGCGGTGTACAAGAGAATCAAACCCCCAAATCACCTACATTAGCACACCACACCTTCATTCTTCCACCCAAAGCAGGACAGCTTTCTGTGGCTGATTTCCAATTTAATTTTAAAAAAATCTCACCCAGTGTCACACCTCCTCTTGCCCCTGAAAGGCTCATTTCACCATTTGTTAATGCCTTTCAAAAAGTTTTTTCTGCCAGATCATCTCCCTGCTCTCTATGATAAAACTTGTTGTACTAATTTCTCTTCCCCAATGATGTTTATTCCCTCAAATATTTGCAGAACATTGCCAAGTCACCTTGCAATCACTGCTTGGAGCATTCCTATCTCATCTGCAGCCCTTCTGCACACAGCCAGCCAGCTCTTCCAGCCTCCTTTATCATTTGTCTTGTTCATCTTGTCAGTTAGTTTCTCTGACCTCTCCTTTCACTTTGTTTTATTAATTTTTCACTCAGCTCATTCCCCTCATTGCTTTGCTGGCTTTTCCTATGTTCCTTGTGCTAGGCTGGGAGAGATCATTGCACATCCCCACATTCACTTTTTCCTGAACAAAGGTATTATTTATGGTTGAGTGGAAAATAATGGAGTTTTCTGTCTGTGTGGGTATGGCATACCCACTGCAGTGATTTTCCATTTCATTCATACACTCTGTACCTTCCTTCCTAGCCCTGCAAGAAAATAAAACACATCTGTATTGATAGATACAGATATATCTGGGTTTTTGACAGACCTGGATGTTGCTGGCCTGTATAAGATTACATTCATCCCAATTTATCAGAGCAGTGGTTACACATGCGTAGTGAGGAACTCTATTATCCTGTCTTTAATTTACTCTCAAGGAGTTCATCTCTCACAAAATCCATATCAGACCCCCCTTTCTCAATTATTTTAGCCAGGGAGGGGAGAGGTCTTTATCTGATCTGATAATGGAGCTATTTGGCTCAGCCCAGCCATTAATCCATCTGACAGCTTTCCTATGAAAAAGCAGAATTTTCATCCTACACTCCAATTTATTTCATCATCTGCACTTGCCTTCTCCAACCCTCGTTGGTGGTAATAATGAGAACTGTCCAGAAAAATATATAAACATGGCACATGTGTATAAATACAGATAAAGCAGGTGGCACAGGTGTGAGAAGAAGTGAATTCTGCCTTTACAAGAATTTTTAGCTCAAGAATTTATTTTCCTTACAGAAACTGAAACCAGTCACCATAACTGAAAACATCCCAACAGAAATTCCTATTTTTCTCAGTAAACAAGCTCTTTATTTTGTTGTGTGTGGAGGGTTTTTTTCCTGAGGGTGGGGGTTAGATCAAAAGCTGGGTTCAAAATTGGGTTTAAATTAACAATTGATTTTGTTTTATTCTGGTTTTGTATAAGTCCCTATCACAGCAGTTCTCCGGTCTTAAATGAAAAATGCTGTATTGTCATTCCAAAGTAAGATTTACTCATTGTGGTGACACTCCAGGTATCATGGAGCAAATCTGGCAAAGAGACAAGCCTGCAATGTTGATGTTGAGCTCTCCTGTCTGACCTGCTCCTCTGCAATTATCCTTAGCTGACAGCATCTGACAAGGCTTAGAGTTGGACAAGCAGAAATCTCAGTGAAGAAGGGGTTTTCTTGGTTGTTTTTTTTCTTTTTAAACAAGAAAAATGAATATATAAGGTAGCTGCCAAAAGAATTTACATTTTACCCAGTATTAATAATATTTTAAAAGTATTTTTATTTTAAAATGCCAAACTTGTGAAACATTTAGCCCAAGTGTATTTTAAATAGAAATAATGTTTTGAAATTAGTTCCAAATTCTCTGTTTCTTTTCAAAACATCGCAAGCAGAAGATAATGTTTTTCAGGTCCAAAAGAGCATCTCATTTCTAAAGTTAGAAGAATTCTACTAATAAACATGGGCAACTCTCAGTCACTCAGGCACTCTCACCTCCTGCCACTTGTTTCCCTGTTCTTACAGGTGACAGTTCAGAGATGTTTCAAATGAGGTCAGGAAAGTAAAAGAAAAAAGGATTTTTCCCATAATGACATGCTGAGCAAAAGACAAGTCAGAATTTGTATTTTCCTACTTCTGTATCTACATTTTAGCTCCAAAATTACTTAAAGATAATTTCCATGTGTGCAATTGAACACTTACATTTTCATCAGGCTACTTCCATTTCTTAGTTGAAACTTAAAGTATGAAAATGGAAAACATCTCATCCATGCTGGAACATCTCTTCTAGGTTTTTGGGGATCCTCTATTTTCTGGTTAGTTTTTGGTGCTGCTGTACCTCCAGGTGATGAGACCTCACAGAGCAGTAGGCGAGGAGATGGCATAACCCAACCACACTTTGAAACACCTCAATGGCCATGCCTGAATATTTAAATAAACCACGCCTTTCCACCTCCTGCCAAAGCACCTCTGCTGCCACTGGCACGTTCCCACTTCTACTGTCAATACAATTCCTGAGGGGAAAACTGGCAAAGACACAAGATCACAAATAGAAATGCAAATACGAACTGCCAAACTTCCCAAGTAGCCTGAATATTCTGTCACAGGTGACTACAGTTTAGTCATTTTATGCTTTCCAAGCCTTTTTATTTTTGAGGCACCCTTGTCTGCTTTGTGCCAGTTCTATAACAAAAACAAAAAAGTACCATGGATGGTTTTTATTTTTTCTTTTGAAGATCCTCAACAATGTCTGCAATGTCTATTTGCTCCCCATGACACTCTCAGCTGTTTGAACTGACAGTCTCTCAAGTCCTGCTGTGACTGAGCTGCCCTGAAAGTTTGCCACACAAACTTAAAGTCCCTACAGGTCTAGAAATGAGGATGGACTTCTGTTTTATATATCAATTTATCAGTAATTTTGTAAAGGCAAACATTAATGAAGATGAAAAATAAAGATACATTTTCAGTGATGTCTCCTAGGCCAGCAAACACTCATAACAAATTCTGGTGCCTTTCAGGTTCATCTGCCCATGTCTCTCTCATATATAATGTTTCTTCTGCACCCCTAACTGGGAAAAGGAGAACAATTTATGATGTGCAAAAAGAGGGACTTCCATATGTTTATTTCTACAAACACTGCCTGAGAGCATTCCAAACTGAAGGCAGCTTATGGAAATCACTGGTGGCGTAAAAATTGAACTAAAAGGATTTACATGGCCTGGATAAATTTTAAACCACTTTAAACATTTCCCCAAAGTAAATTTTCTTCCTTCCACAGAGCAGTATTTAAAGAGGGAGACAAGAAAAAACAATTAAATTAACCCTTCCAAGGAGTTTCCAGGACAAATTCTCAGCTAGCTCTGAGATTTCCTACTTGTTGCCTACAGAAACCCTCTGCTTGATTAAGCTTCTTTGGGTAAACGTGTTTACATTTATGTAAAATCTTTTGAAATCAAATGATGAAAATCTGCCTTAACAGTTCCTTTACAGCAGGACATGCTTCTTGCAGTATCTGTTTGTTTCTTCTTGGCTTTGACAGGATGTGTTTCCTAAGACCTGAGCATTCCACACCCTGCTCAGCAAAGTGTGTGCCTCGTAGCACCGGTGGATGATGGAGAGGAGTGAAATGAAGATTTCTGAGAAAGTGTCAGCCTGGCAGTGGCTGCTGCAGTCAGAAAGGTCACAGCCCTGCCTGCAGGTCTCACCCTCCTGCCTCTGGCAGGGGCTGTGGGGCCACCCCTCTGTAACAGGCATTTTATCTACCAGCAGCATTAATCATTTCTTTTCATAGAATAAAACTAAGGGAATAAAACCAAACAACAAAACCCTAACTACATAAACGCCAAACTATTTTCAAGGCAAATATTTTAAAAGCAATTCAGATGTTCAGAAACACAGGTCTGTATGTAAATGAGTTATAAACATTAACAGACTTTAAACGTGCTACTTATTTATAAAACACTTCCTCTTGACATAGTTACTGCTCTCTTTCATGACTTTGTTCATCAGGCACCTATGCCCTGCAACAAACACACTTTTTTATACACTTTGCTCAAATCAAAGATAGCACTTTCTGTCATCTAAAACAATTGTATGACAAGCAGGGGTTGCAGCTAATGGTGCATAACAGATGTCTTTAATCACTAAAGTATATCCCTAGCTTACAGAAGAAAAACTAACAAAGTGGTGAAGCACTGTCCTGCTGTGATGCCCCTCACGTTGCATCTCCACTAGGGCCAGAACTGTGAGCTGTCAAATCTTATGGCACACTCCATTTTCTTTCCACTTTGTGGCCTGGACCTTGCAGCACTGAACTCATACCTAACATAAATGCTGCACCAACTACAACTGCCTGCAAGTCCTGACAAGTATAAAACCTAAAAGCAGGATTTTTTTTTTCTTTTTTTCCAGGCAGAAAATTCTTTTTGCTTCTTGGAAACAATTTCCTTCAAAAATCACAATCCCCATCTCAAGAGGACTTTCCAGTAGTTACCTCATTTTTGAGCTGCTGTATTGCTCATCCTTCCTTTTTGCCTCCCCCCTCACACTGTCTCCCCTTCCCATAACATGCACCATCAAATTTACAGAATGGAAACCATTTAAGACATCAAATTATTGCAGAAGGTGAACAGGACATGAAAATCAAGTACCATGCTCTGCCTGCTTTTTTGGGATTCCTCAGGTAGCACATTCTGTATTTTACTCATCAAAATGTCATGCTCAGAAAGTTACACAGCCTGAAGAATAGAAGAAACAACAGAAAGGAAAGGGGAAAAAAAGGCTTGACCCTCATGCTATTGCTCATGTTTGCCTATAAAAAAATTGGAAAGAGATTTCTGAGTCTGACAGCAATCACAGCCTCTTCGACAGTGTCTAACGCATGAATAATGTGTTGTCAGCTCAAAAAAAAAGCCCAAACCTGCTTGTCTCCAAAGGCCATTTTACAGCTGGAGTATATATCTGACAGGAGGGAAAGAGAGATTGCATCATCTCAGATATATGACACTTGCTGGGAATGCAGCTGCTTGCTGGAGTGACTTCCATGATAAACATGTCACTTCTGCAGAAAATTGATGGCAGTCAGAATTGTCATTTCTCTAATTCATTTTTCCCAGTCACTTTGTCCTCCTGGTTCCAACATGCTGCGTAGACTGAGATTCAGCACATCTATTGATTTCCTTAGTGCATAAAGGTAAAAATATTTTTAAAGTTTCTGACTGAACTGGGTCCAAGACATCTTTGTACTTTGATTTTTTTAAGATTTCAATAAAATGAATTAAAGTTGAGGAAGGAATATGGAGACATTTAAACTTTAGAGACAAAAGCCTGATTTTGATCAAATAAAGTACCTTTGAGAATAGTAAGTCCTGTTAACATGCAGTTAAAAATACTACTTGGTTATAGCAGTATTTTGTTTGTTCTTGCCTCTAAACAGAAACGTAACCCAGTCTGTGCATACAGATTTCTGTTCAGATGCTTGGGAGTAGTTAAAGTTTCTAACTTTGCCCAAATATAATCCTCATAACTCATAACAGCACTTAAATCTTTACAAAAGGAAGGGATTTTTTTCACAGAGTTATAGATAATTTGGGTCAGTATAGGCTATTCTGGGCTATGAACATGTCAGAATGTCTCCTTTGAGTGCTCTCATATGGAGTGACACTCTGCCTGCCAGGGTAATGCATCTCCTTACAAATTTCTGTCTTTTCCCTGG
The DNA here is from genome assembly GCA_013186435.1 of Turdus rufiventris. Lineage (NCBI taxonomy): Eukaryota > Metazoa > Chordata > Aves > Passeriformes > Turdidae > Turdus > Turdus rufiventris. Next base: position 1,053,909 of record PYHW01010784.1, on the reverse strand, counting down.
CCACTCCTGCTAAGTACCCAATATACCTGATCGATTCAAGGTAGGTATTGAGAAAGAAAAAAACTAATGAACAAACAAAACACACATACACAGCTTTCTCCTTTTTTTTTTTGTCTGCTACATCAGTGGAGCTTTGCTGCTCTGTTTACAACATTTGCTGACAATTTTGTGGCATAAAACAGATGTTGCAGAGCCCCACTTTTGTGTTTCTGGCTTGCCTGCAGGAGAAGGCAGCAGCAGCACAGCCAGGGTGAGGAGAGCTGGGCTGCTGCCCCTTCCCAAAGCCAGGCCTGTCCTTGTGGCACTGTCCCTGCCATAGCAGCGTGGGGAGGGAGCAGGGACAGACTGCAGAGTGCCACACATTCAGCTCTGCAAATCTCCAGGGGCTGAGATGAAGTGCAGAGTAGCAGCTCTGCCCACAGGGGTGCCTTGTCAAGTCGGATCAGTGCAGGCTCTGGGCTGGACCCCCACCAGCTATATAAAACACTGTCCATGAGAGCTCCTGGCCAGTGCTGCAGAACAAGGGCTGGCTTCAGAGAGCTGGCCACAGCTCTGTGTCCCCCACACCATGGGGAGAAGAGGTGCAGAGCACCCTTCTGATGGCTCCCTAGCTTTCCCCAAGTCATTGCCAGAGCAAAACCCTCCTCTTTGCTGCATGCTGCATGGATATAAATTGCCACTGTGACCCAAAGGATGTCCTTTTCACTCTTTTCTTCACATTTTTCTTCCTGTGCCTGCCCCAGAGTGCGAGTCCTGCTCTCCTTTCCATGACAGTAACATCTGTCAAACCTGTCACATATTGCATTTATTCACATGAGATTCAAAAGCTAAAGCGGGTGCTACAGATGCTTCCTTGATTAGTGCAATGTGTTGATATTGTTTCTTGGTATTTCACAAAGGAAAGAGAGAGAATGAAAGATAAAAAGAGAAAGGGAGAACAGAGGCAGCATTAGATGAGATAAATGGCTTTAGAGTACCTTGTTCTGCTGTGATGGCTTCCATCAGACATGCCCAGCAAGGTAAAAGAGGCATTTTTTCAAACAGATGGTCTCAAAGTCCTTAGAGCATTAGAGCTCAGAGTAGCAGCATAGCTCACTGCCACACGCTGGGGAGGAGCTGTGCCATGAAGGAGACACACTCAATTTACCTGCCCGCCTTAACAGCATCGGAATGTCTGCTCTGCTGAGGTGTTCAGCTACACCCCAGTGAAAGGCAGCTGCTAGAGGGACACTGCTGAGGCTATGGACAGGAAATAAAAGCCTTTTGTTAATGCAGTGTATTTGCATTCTGAGGACAGAGGAACAAAACACGTAATCTCTGTGACAAGGTTTATGCCTCAGAGAAGCTTGTGGACAGTGTGACATTAGATCCAGCCCCTTCTTTTCCTAAATATATGATGGAGGCAGTCAGCACATGTGGAAACTCACATTGCAAAAAGCTGGTTACATCCTAAGTTCTGCAAATGGTATATTCACTGTGTGCTGCTGCCGTACAGAGCCAGGCTAGCAGGCACCTGTGGGTACATATATTGCATTCACTGGAGAGAAGCCTTTAGTCAGCACAGGAGACTCATTTCCAGTTGCCTAGACAGACAGTGACTCTGAATTTGCAGCTTGCAGTAGGTCTGTCTACTTTGCAAAAGATGGAGTAAATACAGCCCAGGTTTCTGTTCGCTGTATTTAAAACGGGGATAACAAATTAAAACATAATCTTTGCCTTTCTCTTTCTTGTCTGCTAAACATGTAGTGCTTTAGAAAGAAAAAGAAATGTCTCATCAAAATGGATTTTTATTTAAAATGGCCAGCTGGACTTTAGGTTCCTTTATCCGGCAGCAGAAATCAGTGCATCAGTTAGATATGGTTTGGGTTGGTGCAGAGCACCTTGAGACAGCAGATCAACTCTCCTGCACTAATGATTCTCTGATACCCTCAGCAGGCTTTGCTATCCAAAGATTTCTTTTGCTTAAAGGAGAGGCTTTACCTCCATACCACTGCATCAGAAATGAGCCTTCAAATCAGGTTCACCCCGGGCCATGAAAAGAAAAAAATACTTTCTCTGAAATTTGCCTAAATTGGCATGTCCTTTTCCAGCTGTTGCCCCCTACTTGAGTGGAGCTGGCAGATTTATGCATTCAGTACATCTTGGCTTACACTGCTTCTACCTAATGATAAAGAAAATATTAATTCATAAATAACCCTAGGCAGTAGCAGGCCTGAAACGTATACATTACTTACTTATATCTGTGTTCAGCAAACTGAGAAACGACAGAGAGCCCCAGCAGTGCAGCCAGGCAGAGCATAAAGCGTTCAGCTGAGCAGGAGGAGAGGCCACGCTGTGCTCCTTGCCCAGGCTGGGCTGGCAGGTCCTGCCTGGCTGTATTCCTGTTGCAGATTAACCTGGCTGCATGAGCTGCCCGAGTCAGCAAAACAAGGTGGGACACAGCCTCCAAGCACACCTGGGTGCACACAGAACCTGGCAGGCTCTGGCCCCTAGATCAGACACTGCTGGGGTTGCTTTTCAGCCACCACCTCAGATATTTCCCCTGCTCCAGGAGACAGAATATCTTATTCTCCATGGGGCAAGACATGCAGACACATTAATAGATTGATTTTTTCTTATTCTTCCTTATGAAGGTAAATCCCAGAGTTGCTGGGCTGGGCCACTTCCAAGTTTTGCAGTCAGGGATTTCCACAGAAAGAGCTGACAATGCAAATGGCTCCAGCAAATGCTTTTTTCATGACCCTCCTGACCTTTTTATTTTGAGCAGACAGCAGCTTTTATCTCTTTACACCATTTGGTTATCATATTTTTAACTTTGCTGAGCGAACCTGCTGCTACCGGGGGAGAACAGGCATAAGAAATTCTTTCATACGGATCTGTAAAACACTTTTCCTTGCTGAGGCACAGCACCCCAGCTATGCCAGGCTCGGGCACTCACACTAAGCACTTTGCTCTCACACTGCAGTGTCTCCTTTTAGTCCACTACTGAACGAGCAGAGCACTCTCCCAATAAAAACACACTTCAGTTGTGTTTCAACCACCACAGAGTCACACAGATAAATACAAAACACAGCTATGCTAGTCCATTTTCCTCTTAATGAGTCCATTGTCATTTCAACTCCAGCCTAGCACAGGTGAGAGTCTGAGAGAGAAAAGTTAGCAGCAATCCTTTTCTGTATCTCACTCCTATTTAAACTATTTTCCTAAAAGAGACCAGCCTAACAATTATTAGAGTTCATAACCTCTTTCTTAATTAACTACATAAAAATCAAAGCTCTGTAAAACATAGGAAGACGATGAATAAACTGCCTTGTGGTTTCCAGAAATGTTTGCCTAATTATGAATGTTTTTAAAATGTGATTGCACATGAATAATAAAGAGAAAATTCTTTTGCATTTTTGTATTTCCTCCATACAGTATATGGGCGAGCCTCCACTAATCAGATATTCCCTTCAGCAATAAGGCAATCCATTATTTCTGAACTTTTGGTGCTTTCATCCTGTAAGCTCTGGAGCAGTGTGACCAAGGAGACAGTCGGCTTAAAGGCATTTGGATGCTAATGAACTACAGATGTGCTGTTCAATAAGCTGAGAATGATAGTGCCTTTACCTTCACTTACTCTGCAGCCATCACCAGAGCTGGGAAACGGCAAGGAAGAAAACAGAAACGTCGTGTGCACTAATCTCTGGCATCAATGCTTTGCATTTCTCTCTTCCAGGCAGAAGAACAGAATGCCTAGATCCAGGGTTTGGATCCTGAATGAAAGGATTGGTGTTTCTCCGAGGTAACAGCCTCCCATCAATACCTCCAATTTCTATACAGCAGCACCAAACACATGTTCTCACATACCCTAATCTTGGGATTACCCTAGCAGAGGGATGGATAAACAAAGCAAAACGAATAGCCAGCCCAAAGGGTGGGTGATGGCCAGAAACCTGCTCGGGCCAGCAGAGAGTTGCTGAGAGGGGCTGTGAACATGTTGGTGAGAGCAGCCAGCAACCCTGCAGGCTCCTGTGCAGGAGGGAATGCTGCCCCAGCTGCCCTGGAACAGCCCCTGCAGAGGCACACAGGGCAGCTAGCGTGGAAATGAGAGGAAAGCATGGAAATGATGAAAGACTTGAGGAATGAATAGTTCTTTATTTGAACAGACTCCCCAGCTGAAGAAACAACGTTTGGCTGTGAAAACTGTGCCAGAAATCTTCCAAGAGATACACCTTGTAAGGTCACAGAAGGGTGCTGGGAACCTCACATTCAAGTGGAAGGTAAATATTTAACAAAATAATGGCAAGGTTCACCTCATTATTTCAGCCTGGATTTTGAGATGTGCTGTCTTTTACCATTATTCATGTATTTTTTTTTCCAGACAGATCCTGTCAGCACTGCAATTATTTATGCTGGTGCCAGAACTCAGCTTCTGGGCTGGCCCAGCACCCTAAGAAGGCTGAGACTGTGACAACTGTTATGCTGACTGACCTTTCACGAACAGAAAAAGGGACCAAAGGCAGAGCCACACCACTTGACCAAGCTGCAAACTTTGCAAGTTTATCTTCTCGTTCTCCCTGCCTGTCTGAGCGTGCCAGCTCCAGACTGCTGTAAGCAACACTGCGAGCAAATGAAACGCTGTTTGCAATTCATCTCTGACAAATACCAACATCATATTACACCAGTGGAATCAAACTTTAATTTCACATTCAGACAGCTTTTAAACCAGCCAGCTGGTAATGTGCTTTGATGAGTTATTAACACTTTTGAGAAGACTGATCTTCTGTCAATAGCATCGATTCAGCAGTAATAGCTTTTTAAAATATCACCTCTTTCCAAACTAAGGCGCAGGGAATTTGTCTAGGCTGCAGAAAGCCAGGTGATGTGAACTGCACCACTGCTGCTACAGGATTTGTGTTGTTCCTGTCTCTCTGACACCTGCGTTTACTAATTGATAAAGATTTGAGACCACACCGAAGTGCTTGTCTCTCTCCAGTTCACCTAGCAGCTAATAAATGTTTCCAGGATTCCATCCTTTCATTACTGAGTCAACTGAGGGGAAAATAGGTTTGCTCCTGTGAACACCTCTTAGAGAAACTTCCCTGGCTATTCATTTGCCTAAAGATAGTGGTGTGAGATGTGCAGAACGATTCTGAGAGAAAACAGGAGAAAACCACAGTTCAGCTAGATTTAGGGTGCAAAATACCCTTCTAAAACTCAATGGAGAAACACCACTTTTATGTAAACCTGTATTTCTGGTAAAAAAAATCCCAGAAAATTGCTTAAAAGCAAATAAAGAGGATTATCATAATTCCCTATGACTAATGTTCATTGTTTTTCCTTCCAAAACCCTCAATCATTTTTGTTTCTTTCTCTTTTAACAAGTGTGTTTTTCTACAGCCATACAGACGTAGCAACATTTTGAGGAAATTTTCATTTGTTGCAAATACCTGATTAATCTTAATGATTTAGGGTTTAGCCCTTTTGCCTTTGTTTATGCTCTCATATATTACTGTTCTGGAGACAGTCAGGTGTCTTCAATTCATGGATCTCATGGGAGTATGATTCTATACTTACATGGTGGATTCTCTAAAAAGTAAAGCAGCTATTTACCATTTTATCATTAAAAAAACCCCCAGAATTTGGAGTTTCACGTCCAGGGACTGCAAAGCTGTTACTCTTCAAAATCGAGACTGAATGCAGTGTTACATCATTTGACTTGATTAGCTTTCCTCCCATCACGTAGCATGAAACTGAAAGCACACAGCTGATGCTTTAAATTCTTCTCTTTTTCTAATTTTCAAAAGATGAAGTTTTGGGATTGCTGCTTTCTTTGTGGATATTTTAACTCCTTAGCAAAAGAAATCACAGAGATTTCAGAAATAAAGTAAATAAGCAGGGGAAGAAAGCTTGCACATTGTAAAGCAAAACTTACGTCCCTCTGGAATTCTGAGGGGAAGAAAAACAGAGAAGACAAGGATACTGATGTCTGAAACAGGGAAGCCAGAAGAGAAGCAGATGAATTTTGGTTTCACTGACCAGAACATGTACACAGGGTTGAAAAGGAAGAAGAAAACCTCAGAAGAAATACCTAGAGCCCTGGGAAGCAGAAAGATGAAGCATGTAACCAGGATTATGTGATCTGGAAGGTACTAGGAAGTAAATCAATGGAAAATTGTAAAAATTAGAGTGCTGCCTTTTAATCAGATTTTTGAACACTGACAGAGATTTCCTCTGGCATGGAGCAAGGGAATTGCTAGGATTTTAATAAACAATTTTGGAGATACTAAACCAAATTTTTCATATTAAAATAGTCTTCCTGGGGCCTTTTGAGACTTCTGCTTTGAGTACTATTAAAGTTTGAACACTCTGACCCTTTTTTAAAGTCTTCCTCCCTGCTTCTCCTATCCATAAGGGAGAGGTAGAAAAGGTTTCTTAAAAATTAAGGAGGCAGGTAGAAACAGAGAACTTTTCCTATGGGATATTATAGCATTCATGCATTCCCATGAAAAACTTTTTCTTGATTGTTTCTCCTCCTAAAAGTAGCAGTGAAAAAGAGACTTCACCAGAGATTAGAAATTAAACTCAGTGTAGCATTTGAGGAAGTCTTTAATGTTTGTGCAGGTTGGGACTTCTAACAATTAGTAGCACAGGCAAGATCTGGACTGTTTTCCTCCAGCTCCCTGAATCCATCTTTACTGATCATCCTTGCCTCAGGCTGCTTGCTCCTCTTGGATCAGCTCCAAAGCCTGTTCCGAAGAGAAAGGTCCTCTAAATCTAATGAGGCTTAGGAGGAAACTCCAGGCAGTGCAGGCTGGCTTTGGGACACCCCTCTGTCCTCCCATGGCTGCAGCAGGAGATGCTTTGGTGCAACCATTGCTGTGCAATTAATGCCAGACTGATTTTGTGATATGCACTGATAGGAAATGTGATGAAGTACTCACCTCCTTTTCACTAGGGAATTCAGCCAGGACAACTTGTTTCCTAATGGATATATGCCAAGGACTGACAGAAGATGTGGATCAGAGTCAAACATAAATGATTTCCACTGTTTGCTTTGCTACCTCAGAGGAATGAGAAATCACCAAGAAATAGCACTGTCAAACAGCCTATCTGCAAAAGCCAGGACTGCGCTTTAACAAGCCCTGCTCCCAGGAGCTCAAACTAACAACTGCTGCCACAAAAACATTGACACCAGCTCACAGAAAAGTCCCTAAAATTTCTACAAGAGAGATGAAACACTAAGTAGCATGCAGAGAGAATTAGTCTTTCATTTTCAGCACACAGTAAGCAGAAAGGAGCCCATGAGCCAGCCAGTTTGAGGGAGCTCCCATTTCCTCTGCCCTTGGAAATAAAGAGCCTTTTAGAGGTGAGTACTAGCCAGCAACCACCTGAGCCTTTCTCCTGGACACCTGGGAAGTCTTCAGCACCCACAGAACGTGTTCCACTTCCCCTAAAAAGCCCAAATTACACCAACTAGCCTGTTCCATGCATAGATACACGACTAGAGGTAGCCCAGCTGCCACAGACACCACTTTACCTCGCCACTCTTCTAGAGCTTCTATAAATGAATGGCAGCTGTGTGCTTCCAGCTAGATTTTCAAGTCTCCCACCAAAATTTCTCTCCCAAGCATTTTCATTGTATTAACTGTTGGTTTTCAAAATACTATGCTAGATTGCTCTCTTCTTCTCTGCCTTTTCATTTAAGGTTTCCAACACTCTACCTTTATACTGTACACAGCGCCATGTGTGCTAATTTCCTACATGGATACAACTCTAAAGCAATTTAAATCCTAAATTCTAGGAAGAGAAGGAGCATTGCCTCTGTTTTCCGCAAAGTTGTTCAACCAAACTATTGGCTCTGCAGCCTTCAGAGAACAAGGAGACACGGCTGCAATATTTCAGTCTGGAAAGCCTGCTGGTGGAGAAGAGGTTTTTTTCCCCGAGTTAACCTTCACAGGGAGAGTCAAACTACCAAAAAAAAAGAAGGAACCAAAAGCCCAGGCCCGAGGGCTCCCGCTGTTATTAGTCATCTCCATCTCATGCTGCTTTCCTATTCCCTCTCTCTAATAAAGCGATACAATGCCTTCTGGCATGCCAGAGCCCTCATGACTGTAGGGAAATCTATTTCCTTACTTCTTCCTGACAGAAAACCCTGTGCCCTGAGCAAAGATCCCCTCTCAGGCAGCAGAGCTACAAGACCCTGCTTTCCCCAGCCAACCAGGGCCATGAAGCTGTAATGAGCACCCTCTTGCACTAGAAAAGAGCAATCCCACCCTGAGGCAAGCAGGGTGAAGGGTCCTGGCAGTGCTCTGGACATGCCATTTGCTGTTATCCGCGTCCCCCAAAATATCTTTTTGCATGAGCACGGCTTAGTTTCAGGTTTTGCACCACTCAGCACTGTATCTGGCAAGCGAAGCCCTTGTTTGCAGTAGCAAGCAATTAGCAGAGGCTGGGTCATTAGGTAAGGATTCTTGGCAGAGGTTTTTTTCCTGTACTATAAGTTTCACTCCTAAGCTAACGAGGCATCTGCCAGCAATTACAGCCAAAGCCAGGCAACCCATCTAGTGAAGACAGACTAATGAAAAAAAGTAACTAAAATGCTTTCAAGGGTGTCTAAAAGGCAAATCTCCACGAGAAGAGAGAATTGAAATGACAGGATGAAAGGTGTTAATTGTGGGAACAGCCACCATAGGCTTTGGTAACAGCCATGGTAACTTATTTCTAGACATTTGCTCTCCAGTTTTGCATCTGAGAGTTCCCAGAAGGAAGTACAGGGGCAGAGTGGAGAAGATTCACTGATTGCTTCACTGACAGCAAATGGAGAGTCAGTCCTTTAAGACATTTTTCAAGGTACAGCTACTTTCTACATCTAGACTATACACCAAGCTCACATGTGACCTCGGATTTTCTCTTTCCTGCAGTCTGGACAGCGTCCACACAGTGAGGAGAGAACGTTCAAAAGTGCTAACTTGCCACGGGTGAGTGAAAGAGCTGGCATCAGGGGGGATGCTGATGTCAGGAAAGAGAGATGTCTCCTACAATTCAGAAGTGGTTTATGCCAACAAAAACAACTGCTAATTTTCTCTAGCAGAGAATTACAAAAGCAAGATTATAATCCATGTGTGCAAAGGTCTCTTATTCAACAAGGCAGCTCATGTCCTCTGTGCTGGCTTCAGTGCTGTGGGTAACTAAAGCCAAGCCTACTCTGATGGGATGTGCCTGGAGAATATTTCACACACGCAATGAAACCCATCCACATGCACACGTGTTTGAGCACTAAAGAATACATTTTTAACTAAAAAATGTTTTGAAAGGCTATCAGGGCCCCACTGTGCAGGATATGAATACATATGCCATTGCTGAGGTTCCATTCCTTATATATCTGTGCCTTATGTCCTGCCTAATCCTGCAGTGTCCGTTCCCATGTGAGTGATGGCTGCTGAAATGAGGGAAAAAACAAAAGTATCGGGCAGAGCCATGCAGGCAGCCTTTGTGCAGCTCCAGTTGCCAGGGAGATGCTGTCCACTCTGTGTCCAAATCAGAACAGCTGTCTCATTTGCAAACTGACCTGCAGGGAACGACCAGCATGCTGTGGCCAGTGGTGAAAAAATGAGAGAACCAGGGAAAAATTATTATGGGCACCAATAAAAAGGCAAAAATAAGTCAACCCCCCACCTTGTTGCTAAAATAAAATATCTGAGCTAGCAAGATATTTCTAATGTAAGCTAATGAAGGATATGGTTTGTTTTTACGGGTGTTAAAAAGCACAGTTACTATAATTTCTACTTTGAACTTTAAAAAATGCCCATCCAAACACTGCTACAGTTCAGTGACTTTTTGGAGGAGACTTATTAAAAAATTAATTCAGTGTTTGAGAGTGACATTGTGCAACAAGCTGCTGGACCTGTGCAGATACAAGACTGAATTGCTGCCCAGGATTCCTCTGGGACAAAGCCAGAGCTGCTCACACAGGTCATGGCCCTTCCTGCCTCTCTCTCTTAGGATCACCACTGCAAAGTCTAACAGGGACCAGTGCTGGCTGCTTTGGCTGATGTTTAAGCTGAACATTGGTGTCACTGGGAAGAGTCCACCACATCTGATTTAGATTCAGTATTTTAGAAAGTGAACTGATAAAATGAGCTAAGAAACTGAACAAATCACTGTGCACATGAAAGGCAGGGTGTTTATGCACTAAAATTCAGTTGTCCCTATTCATTTCAGGAGTCACTGTAAGATGGAAATACCACCTTACAAGCACTCCTAACAACATTTTAAAACAAATGCTCCTTCTGTTTTCTGTCTTTCAGTCAAACAAATCAATCCACTTGCCCTTAAATCTCCTGCACCCTTTGTCTGACAGACATTCAAGCCTGATCCAGCCTGAGCTTCCTTCCTTCTTTGCCACCAATCAAACTAAAGCTCTTCTACCACTTCAGATATAAATATCTGCATGCTCTGGACAAGATTTCAAAATAACATGTGTGTTTCTGAACTTAAGATAACTAAGCATGCACAAAACCAAAGAGAAACTGTTATTCTGAAAATGACATTGCACCCTTCTAGTATTGTTGATAATGTCTAAGTTCAATAAGCTTTTTCATATGGCATCCTTGAAATTGCACTCAGAATTAGTCAGCTTGATTCTTTTTTCCCCCGACAGGTAATGTGTTCTGACTGCAGCGAAGGAGTTTGGGAGGGAGCCTGCCAATTCCAGTGAAGCTAACAGAGAAATTTCAAAGACGAGAGAGGACATTCTGTTCCAGCTTTCTCAGGTTCTATTAGGTGGATTACTTTTTGTGAGCACAGGCACACAAACTGCACAAGCACACACAGTGCATACTGGCAGCATGTGTTGCATTAATTTCAGCATTACTAGAAAGATAGATTTTGATGAATTCACTTAGGTGTTTGTATACTCAAAAAGATAAAATCAGAATTTATATAATAGGTATTATGTAAATATATGTAAAAATTTTCCAATTTTCCATCATTCTTTAACAGGATTTCACATTCTTTATTTCTCCAGGTTTTCCTTTCAAAATTATTCTTCAGAATTCCTTTATCATATATCACACTAAAACAAGGGTGATGCTTTCTCTACTACCTTACAATAAACAAATGGACTACATTTAACAGAGAGAAGTAACCATTTAAAAAAGAACAAAAACAAAGTCACAACAGATTTGAATTTCAAGATCCTTAGGGTATTGTTATATAACGAACAGCCTGAGGGGAGATGTTTTACAGATGATGGGAAAGTATCTTGACAGGTTCCTTTAAACTGAGATCCCGTTTTATATTTATCTTTGTCCTTAACAATCTCAATTTTAAGGGTCAAAAGCCAAGCAATTTACTAGCAAGTATTTCACCTTCCTATGCTTCTTTAAACTCCCAAACTGCATTCTTAATGGTTTAGATGTTATAAAGTATTACAAACATACTAAAGAGGCCAATGCCTTGGGGGTTTTGTTTTGGTTGGGTTTGTTTGGGGGGGTTGCTTTATTTTTTCTTAAGCACTCTTTTCCTTTACAAGGTCACTGGTTCACTGGACTGAAATAACAAAGTGGATTATTAATACTGTGTAATCCCAAAGAGTCTAAAAAATCTCTTGACCCCTGAAACTCACTGGTTTGTGAATCTGCAACTTGGATGCATCTGACAAGAGCAGAAGCAGAGGTGTAGGGGGGAGGAAAGGAGGCTGGCAAAATCATGACACAATTAGGTCTTTTCTGAGGCTTTCTAGTACCAGAGCATCTTGAGGATCTCTGCATTTGGGTTTAGCAAGAAATTTTATATCTGGAATGATGTTCCTGACATCTCCCTTAGCCTTATGTGCTGTTCTAATTTAATATTGTTGCTGTTTTCAATATTAGCTAAAGCACTTCAGTTATTTCTGAAAAGAAGGCAAAGCTTTATCCATTTGTACATTTCTGCTTTCAAAAATACCTGCTGTCTCTCTGAAAAAACTTCTCCTCTCCCACCAAACAGGAAAAAGGTTTGTGGTCTCCACAAAACTGATTATTAACCAAGCAAACTGCTGTTTATAACTGCATAAGCCATTAGTAGCACCCTAGGGTGGTTTGGGTTGGAAGGACCACACAAAGAGCATCTGTCATTTACTATGTTTAGACAGTTCCTTTCTGGCCATATATTCTAAACATATATGCATACCAGAAAAACTTATGATTTTAATTCATATTTACCTAGAAGAAACAACTGGGTGAGTCATTTCTGCCCTAAAAACCTACTGCCAAACAAAATAGGGGTACAAGAACCTGGAAACTGTTTCTGTTGCTTGACAGTCCAATACATGCTGGTATCTTCCACAGTTCTTCAAGAAAGGAATGTCTTCCTCTTCGGCTAAGGTTAGAAGAGAATCCAGAAAGGTCTGGATAGCAAAAGACTTTTTTCAAAAAAACTAATGCTGCATATTCAGAAACTTCTATGAAAATAATTCTCAGTAAATGGGAGACTGTCACTGTAGATGATAGACACAGTAATTGTGTAGAGTTCATCAAGTAATGACAGCTCAAGACTGAATCTGACTGACCCCTGGCCTTGTCTGGGTCAATTTAAAGCTATTACTCACTCACAAGTCTTTTGACCACCATTTGACAGTTCCTGGCATGTCACACCTGCCTATCTAAAACTGAAAACACAACTGCAGGGAAAATGCTTTTAAAGCTGTGAATTACAGACTTCGGAAATTTCATATTTACAACTAGCAAGGTGTCATCGTAGAAAGCAAATAAAGCTTTTCAAATTTTTTTTTTGCCCACGTAGAAGAGGCAAAGGACAACATCTCCTCTGGTGATATTTCAAATTGCTGTTAGATGAAGTTGTCAGATTGCACCAAGGAACCCTTCTCTGCAAAGGCATGTTCTGGGGATTTCAGCGCCTGCCTGTCACTCCACAGGACAGCATGTTCCCATGTGTCTAGGTTTCTGTACCAATCACTGGCTTATCTCAAAATGAATGCTCAGACTGGTAGATTTAGGGGGCAGAGAAACAAGAGTGCATCACCCCGTCTATTCCATCCATCTCTACAGCACATGATGGAGAATATGCTGAGTTTTTTAATTTGCTGTGGAGCAGAACTATTTCTTGATAAACCACTGGCATTCTTCACAAGTCCAGTGGTTCAAAAAGCAAGGCAGAGGGGAGAGGGGTGTAGCATGAAGGGAAGCAATTTCTCTGTCATTTACTACCAAATGCACACAGTGCCTGTGTTTGCTGGATGAACTGTTCCTCAATGAACTGCTCTCCTACTATGCTTAATGGCCTGTAAGGTTTGGAGTGTGTTTTTGTTTCCACTCTTTTTAGATCTTGGTTTGAGAAACTCTTCCTACATTGATGTAAATCTAGGCTGTTTGACTTACCAAATTCTTTGGTACTCCAGCACTCCCACTCTTTGCTTGGGTAGATTAAAACCAGACAAACTGGGGGCAGCCTTGTGCTTCACCAGCAGTAATGCACATTATGAAGAGGATGTGTGTGTGTGTGTTTCCAGGAACAATTCCTGCTTGTGACCAGCACACCTGTGTTGGCCCACTCTTCCTTATGCATTTGATTCATTTCAGGCACCAGTCCAAGGTAGTTCACACCTTGGAGACATTCAGACAGGGTGAGACATCAGATGACAAGGTAAACATGCATCCCTGGCTACACAGCTAAACTTCCATTTAGAGAAACCAGCGAGTGCTATAAATAAGGAAAAGTAGGCACAACTTCATTGCAAGTATCTTCTGAAAACACACTTTTTTTTCAGGCCATTTACTACATTTTTCCTTGCCTTTGACTTTGTGGCCAGAATGGGTCAAAGTCCTGAGATACCTATTAAGATGAGGTGGTGGGAGCACACAGTGAGTTCAGTAAACAAAAACCATTAAATACATGGGTGGGGATTTGCCTCTGAGGACGTTTTAATATGTCTACCACTTTATTGCCATACAAATCTCCTTGGGGCTTTCACTTCGTGTCAGAGACCAAGAAGGTCCCTTTACAGTAGCCTCAGAAACAGAAAACATATTTTCTATTTCTCCAGAGCCCAACTAGAAAAACTTCACCCATACCATCTCAGTGAGGACTCAATGTTCTTCCAGCAACAGCTTCTACAGATACACTTTCAGCTCCAGGAGGAAGGCAGGGTGACATTTTGGCTCTCCTGCTACATGGCTAAATAACTACTTTAATCCTGCAAAGCCACTTATAATATTTAATCCATTGAATTATAGCCCTTGCCCTTCACGAGCAGGGAAGCATGGAATAGTCCTGGAGGGAATCAGCACCAGCAAGGGGCTGAGCACGCTGAGTTCTGCCCTCCACCTCTGCCCCCATTGTGTCCCACCTGCCTTCCTGAGCTCTCCCAGGATTAATTTCAAAGGACACTTCTCATCAAGATAAAGCAAAACGATGCTAGCACAGTGGCTGAGACTGTGCACCAAGCTCTGCTGGCTGAAGGCACAAATCAGTGTTTATTAAACAGGAAAAAGGACTACTTGGAGAAGAGAAAAGCTGTCAAGCACCTTGCAACTCACAGCAGAATGCCAATAAAAGCACTGTCAACATGACTTGATTGTGCTTTCTGAATAAGTCATTATGGTGTCAAAGCTGTGACAAATTTCATATGAATGTGAATTGAAATATTACAACCTATTTAACATCTGAAGAACCCTTCGTGTAAGCAATTTTTTTAGGAAAGGGTGCAGAACATGACAAAAATATTTTGGGGTAATTAAGCTACTTCTGCTGATGCTTTCACCTCAGAAATGTCTAGACTTACTCTATGTAACCAGGATATCCTTCTTCCTTTAAATAAACGTGGAGTTTTGCATAAACTCTGCAAGCAGCAGCCACCCTACTTGTGGAGGACAAATCCCCTGCTTACCTATAATGCTATTGGCATTAAAATCCCCATATGGTGGACTGGAAATCAGTAGGCTGGGAGACCAAACTGCTGTTCCTACCCTTTCACAGACTTTTACTTACTAGAATAAGAAATTCTTCACAGAGTAGCTTGCTCTGGCTTTCTTTAGCTATACTGTGTAGCAAAGAGCTTTTAGTCAGACCGACACTCAGAGTTTGGAGTGGTTCCCACAGATAAAACATAGCAAAGCTGGCTATGCTGGGATATTGTATGAAGGATATATTGGGATACTATTAATGCTCTTTTTTTTTTTATATAGGCTCTTTTCCCTTCTCCCTTCAAGATCAATGATGGTGGCTATTGTTTATACTGTCCACAAATAGTACCAAAAATGAAACATATTACAGCCTTTTTAAGAGACATTGTGGAGTGCAAATAAGTGCTTCTGCAATTGTTTGATTTATCCTGTATCATTTCAGCCTGAATTTCTCTTCAGGAAAAAATCTTTGTTTCTTTCAAATTCTTGACATAATGGCACAAATTCTCCCCACTTATTGTGTATTGATTATGGAACACCATTAATTGAGCTTACCACCTCTTCAGGGACAGTTTTCTCTGGAACACCCTGCACAGCAGGGGTGTGGCAGCTACAGATATGAACAACTCATAGTAGCAACCCTCCCCCTTCAGAATCTTTAGATTTACACCTCATAGCAGCCACATCATCTTAAAACTGGCTATAATGAGAACAGGCTCTGAAATGATGTGCAAGTTTGAAGAAGATAATTAATGTGTGAAACTTTGCCTTTTTTTTTTTTTTTCCTCCCCTTGTGAGGATGTGGTTTGAAGGGGATTTGGAAGCTTTGAAAAATAGGAAAAAATTGTGAGCAAATTATTTTTATAATACTGTAACAGAGATGCGTGCCAAGAAAAATGGCTTTTTGTCTTACCACATCCTCCTCACTCCCAATTTTAATTACCACAGCTTGGCACCTGATCCTGCACAGAGCCATATAAAAGCCACACAGGCTAGCTCTTTCCAGACAGAGATAAAACAGAGGGAGGGAGGAATTAATTAAATCCTTTTCAAATCTTTTCAGTGAATTTCCTTCTAAAGTCACTGTTCTGGTTTCTGCATAGCTAGTACAATGACATATGGTCATAAATAACAAACAGTTCCTGCCTCCTCCTGTTGTCTCTCTTTTTCCACCCTCTGCAGAATCAAAACAAAACAGGCTTATGATTCTGGTATTATGAGCAAGCCAGTCAGGATCCAGAACAAACAGGCAGCTGAGCATGTTTTTGACTTAGAGCACAGTGCAGAGCTTTTAAATGAGCTGGTTTATTCAGTCTTGCAGGTCCCTGCTAGCAGGGGCTGCTTACTGAGTTTGTCTCAGCCCCAGAACAGTGACACATAGTTAGCAAACTAAGCTAAAACAAGCCAAACTCAAATTTGGAAACCCTAGTCACCAAAACACAGTTTGTCTTTTTTTATGACTGCGGTTTTGTGAATCTCCTCCAGTCCCAAAAGGAGTGTGTCACTTAATTCTGGGATCCTCGGGAATAAGAGAGGTCTCCTGTCTTACTCCACTGCCCTTCCCTCCATCCAGCACTAAGGAACAAGCAGCCAGGTGAGTCCTGCTGTCTTTGCATCTGGGAACATTTGGCACCAGGAACACGAGCAGAGCCCCCGAGAGGCCATGGGGGATGCCCATCTTTTACACTAAATGATAAACTCCTTGGCCAATGTCTGACCCAGCAAAGGAAAGGATGGATCACAGCAGCCTCTGTGGTGAGCAGTTGCAATTTTCCAGCTAAACAGAAGTGCAGAAAAGCAGCAGATTACACCATCAGTGCACCACTGGGGCATACCTGAGAGATGCTACAGATGCAACCCAGCATGTCAGGACAGGGATAAAAGACACATCCACTTCCAAGGTGTTTGTTTTCCATTGGAACAGACTATTAGCACACCTCTCCACATCCCTAGCCCACAGTACCTGTGCCAGTGAGCCTGCCCACCTCAGGGAACAAAAGGCACCTACAGCATGAGGGACAAAACATCAGTCCAGAGATCAACATTTTTTGATTGTTTACTGCCCATTGCTGATTTTTCATACGTAGAATAGAGGACAGAGCACAGACTATTGCATGATGCTTTTTCTCTGGAAAAAATAATAAAAGAAAAATTACAGTTTTTCTTTTTGCAACTTTAACCCCAGATGCTCAGGAGAATCTGTAATCGCATTAAAATAAGTTAAGTCTTTTCTTTCCTATCTCCTTTGTTGATACTGGGAAGCTTCTGAGGGAAACTGTAAATTAATCATTTTTTAACTTGTCAAACTTCCATTCTCTTTATTAAAAATGATGATGAACTTCTGTATGTGATGACTTCAGCTGAAAACAGCCTGGCTGCATTTGCAAGACAGAAGCTGCCTGAGCACTGAGCAGAGCTGTCAATGGTACAACTGGAGTTCAGAGTTACAGAGATAATCCAGCAGCACCCACAGAACACACCGAGCCACAGATGCTGTCTGCATCACAACTAATCAAAACTCAGATCTTCAGCTCCCCAGAAAATTCTAACATTCTGAAATCTGTTTGGGTTTCAAAACAGAATGAAAATACACAAGCAAACTGTTACATACAATTTCCAAATTATTCTGTTTGGATGTGTTAAGCTGTCCTGCTTCAATACCATGAAAATATTGAGCCAGGAATCAGCTTACATTACAGCATGAGACAAATCCCTGATTTTTCAGTTAGGATGACAGAAAGGTTTCGCTTCAACACAGGCAAAGATTGGAGAAGTCAGCTACAAAGCTTTTGGCATCTGCCTTATGCACCTGAGCTCCTCTGAGCAGGGTGCTCCACCCAAGAGGAGAGGCTGATTCCTCCAGGAGCAACACAGAACATTAAAAGCAAGACTCCTGATGAGAATCATGGTATTGATGTGTTGGAAAACCCATGACATTTGACTAATCACTTCTTAAAGAGCCTTTTAATCATTTAATAAGTCCTTCATAAAAATTGTGCTGGTGAAACCTTCCATGTAAACAAGAATTTCATAAGAATTAATCAGTTTTCAGCTATCAATCACTGAAGATAAGATAATCTACGAAGTATGAAAGGCCTTTTAGGTTCCAAGAGATGCAGAGATTAGGTTATGTCCACCATTAACAAGAGGAACCTACATCAGATCCCAAACAAGAGCAGCAGGAAGGAGAACATGCTTTTCTCTAGGTACCAGGTTCTCTCACTCAGTGTGGAGGAATTCAAAGCAAGAGCTTCAAAAATTACTCAGAACACCAGGAATTTCCCAGAAAGCATTAGGAAGAGAGGTTTGTCACACAGCCCCCACAGAGGATTTGCAAGGAAGATGATTTGCCCCACCTACCCTTTTATGTCCCTACACAGAAACAACTTTGATTCCACAAAAATAACCACAATGCTTATTAAGAATAGAATAAAAATAGTCTGAGCATTTTGGATAAAGAAGCAAGAGTTTCTGTTAGCCCTCAAAATTTTCCATCTTTTGTGTTCACATTTGACCCTGCCTCAGGCTCCCTGGGCTCTCTAACATAGCCCAGGCTTAGGAAAGCTCTTCATTGTAACAAAAATTTAAATTAGTCAAAGATCCACCACTAAACAAACAATGTGGCTCATACATAAATCCTAGTTGAACTGAAGAGAGTTTTCTTTATTTTTATGTGTGATAATAGACACCTAGCTTCTGCAAAGTATCTTTATAAATTAAATGGCACTATTTAAGTTAATTTTATTATGGGGGAGGATATAATAGATGGCATCAGGAGGCTGGCAGAAGAAATAACCACAAGAGTAGAATCTTGTTCTTCTTTTCATTAGATTGGAAGGGGGATGGGGGTGGAATCAATACAGAGAACAAGCCCTGGATGCTGGGAGAATGTTTTACTACTGATAAAATTGTGTTTCCACCAAGACACCCAGCAGATTTTGAAAGAGAACACGAACTCTGTGCCAGTTTGGCTAGAGCCCACAGCCAAATTTGAAGCCTCTAATGCAGAATAAGCAGGATCTAATAAGCCAGTGCTGCTGTTCAGGCTCTCTGCAAATGCTTGAAAAGGAGCCTCTAGAGAAGATAAAGAAACTGAGGAGCAATGTGGAAAAACTCCTTAACAACAACCACATCTGGCCATGGTTCTCCAGAGCATGACTGGTTTGCAGCACAAACACCACAAACGTGCATAGGTGTTACCACTACCCACATGATATTCAAGTGTACGGCAAGGCAGAGTTCCCAAGCTCTACTGTGGTGGAGACGTGTGAAATCGAATGTTAAAAGTTCACTCAAAGTGGTGAATCCAGGAAAAAAAGGGAAGAGAAATCTCCAGGAAGCCAGTGCTCCCTCTAATCAACGAGAGGTAGACAGCAGGGTGAATTAGCTTTTACACTTTGCCCCTAACTCTCCCAACCAGTTTAACTACAAGCAGGAAAAAGACACCATCAAAGCAGAATGTCACCTTGAACCCCAAATAATCCTTTAAAGTTATTTCTACAAGACTTAGCTAAATATTGCTGAAAAACTGCTAGGTAAAATGACAGGGACTATTCATCACGAGACTCCGCAGCACTGGCAACATCAGAGCTCTGTTGCCATAAAAATGTACCAGAATTTTCTAACAAGATCGGGAGGCAGAAAATACAAGAATATTTGGAGTCCTCCTTGCTTTACAGACCAGAGCAAGTGTTTGTTTTTTAAGAAGTCACCCCTCATTCCTTACTGTTTTGAATCAAATCTTCTTTAGGGTTTTTCCAACATTCTGATTATACATACAAAAGGGAAAACTCTCCTTTAGTGAGTCTAAAGAAGTGAAACACTCCTGCAAATGGATAGACTTGGACTGACTTCAGCAGAGCTTCATCAATTTTTATCAGCACAACTTTTGCTCTTCTCTATTGACTGTTATAATTGAGAGCATACATTGAGCATGCAAACAGCATAACAAAACATACAAATAACTTCTAAATTGTCAGTTATCTCAGACTTCTCTTTTAATTAACAGGATTGAATCCCATTCCCAGTTCTAGAAAAAACTGCAGATTTTAGTTTGTTATTATTCTGTTTAGTAAATATGTGGCTGCATGCAAAATTGTAAAGTGCCTTCTGGATTGACCACCAATCCATGGTCAGGAAAATCCTGGTTTCTTTTGCAGTTAAAATTGTGTTTCACATGGAAAAAAAAATGAAAAATATTTATTATTGGAATGCACATGATGAAAGACAGAAACAACAAATATGTTTGGGAGTGGAGGACTGTTGATTGTTTGCCCCTTGTTAGATGTTTCTCTGTATTAGGAACTTGCTGGGGGTGATCATTAACTGCATTTGATAGTCTGCCCAATACATATATCTATATCCACACATACATGACCAATCACAATTGCAACTAAGCTTTGATCAGGAGTTTTCTAACAGAAAATGGTAATGAAAACTGTATCTTAGCCAAAAAGAGTTCCCACCAATATCATGACATTTGATCTCAGCACCAATGAAACAGGAAAATTTGATCCAATTACAAAAGTTGTGGTTTGCTTTGTGCTGGCTCCCATGTTTGGAATTTTAAAAACTCACTTCCTTATCTTGGGAAGAGACAGCTTATTGCTCATGCTTTAGCCCAGCATAAACACAAGGTACCTAAAGTATTGAAACTGTTTACAAGCATCAGTCCACATTCTCATGCTTACATAAAAGCCTGGGCAAATTCCCAGTGATAACCTGAAAAAACAACTGTCTAATGCATACAGCTGAATGGAGATGCAACCTGTAGCTAAAATAATTTTGTCTCTCTATCTGAATACTGACAGAACAGGACAGAAAAGTGCTGAAGATCTGAGGAAACTGTTATATATCACACTTGTGAATTCATTTGGACAAAGTTCCATTTACTCCAGATGAAAGACTTCATCCTGTGTTCTTGAGCTGTCTTTAACATAGAAGAACTGTAAACCTAGAGCTTTATGATGGAAAAGACCTACCTTAAACATAGATTGGCCCATTGTTACTAGCTAGTTGCCATTAGTGTTTAATTGGCTTGGAAATAAAGAAGGCTGTGTCTGGAGATAATGCCCCAACACCTGAAGACTACAATGACTCACACAGCTCAGTTGCCCTCTTAAAGCAAGAAGAGAAGCACACTCAAAATTAGGTGCCTAGCATGAGGCATCTGTTCCTAATCTAAATGTTTTGCTTTACTCTATAATTAGGTTTCTGAATGCCTAGTTTGAGATTTGGGTACAGATTGGAACTAACATATTTGGAAATGTAAGCAATTATTAAAAGTCAAGCAGATGTCTGTTCAGCCCTCCTTCATTTGCACTGCAAACACATTGTCTGCTCACACAAATAGAGGCCCTGCAGATTAAGAATTTCAGAGCTACATAGGGGATGCTTGTATTCTGAGAAGGCAGCACAAAAAAAATGCCCCAGCACTTCTGGTTATGGGGTCCCTCTGAACCAGCCACAGGGGAAAGGAAGGAGCGAGAGCTCCTTGAAGCTCTTTGCCTGCTTGTTCTCTTTATGGACAGGTACATGACAAAAGTTTTGAAAACCTCAATGAAAGAGGCATTTGCTTTGCTAAAGCTTCCAGCACACTGCCAGTGTTACTGAAGAGGGCTGACTTCTGTCATCTGGGGCCAGGTGAGCACTTGGTCCTGAATTCAAATACTGCCAGTGTCCTAGGACAGACTATGCACAAAACTGTTTTTATTATGCTGGAATCACAACAGCATTTTAATGTAATATTTTTCATCAATGATTATAACTATTCCACATACACAGTGTCTACAACATTTCAAAAAGGAATCTTTATGACTGGCTTCATCTCTTCCCAGCAAACATATTAATTCCTCCTCTGTTATCTTTTAAAGCATTATAGATGATTAGGTCCTTTATGGAAAGCACTTAAAACAATGATGGTTGCATGTAAATTACAGAAATTTCCATGTTTTCCATATTAAAACTACTTGGAGGTCTACTGGCATTTTCTTTTGGGAGGGGAAATAATCATATTTGGAGGATAAAGCATATATTCCTTGAGACAGACCCATAATAGTTTAGCTGTGGACTGACAGATTCCTCTGAGTGATGTGGGGCATGAAAAACCAGTTTATAATATATGCTCTCCCGTTGCATTTGTTTATCATCTGTGTTATTTTCCATTTATGAAATTCCTCCAAGGATGTTCCTGTTCTCTAAAAATCATTACCAGTCCCCACAGCCTTGTGGGATACCCTTCTATAAATAGCAACAAAATAAACAAACTCTAGTGCATACAGAATGGAAGATAATATATAAGAAAACATGTGCTGTCAGGTGCCAAATGGCTATTAAAAAACAAGCACGGGGATAACATCACTTCAAAAATCATGAGGCGAGAGAAGTCCCTGAGAGAATATTTTAAGATAAGAGAATGCCTGAAAAAAATCAAAAAAATTCCACACTAAAGTGAGCTGGTGATAGCTGGACATTGATGGCTTCATCCTGTCTTCAGACAGCATTTGAAAACAAATCCACTTCCATCAACTGCAAGCCAGAGGGTTGTGGGTTGTTTTTTCCCCTTTTGAGGGCTTGTTGAGGTTTAAATAATGATCCGTTCCTGTGTTAGTGCACCTGGTGACACACACAGCTTTACCAAGAGCTGCCACGCTGGTAATTCTCAGACAAGTACCAGATCCATGCACTCAGAGAAATCTCACAGCCTAATGCTGCTGTTAAAAAATCCTCTCTTACGAAAGCACTGCTTATGTGCCAGCTCTTCTAAACTATACTGATTTTCCAAATTATAGCCAGATCACAGAGACCACCAAAGCAATCACCTTCCAAATGACAAACCCAGTTTGGAATCTGCTTGGAAGGGACTGTGTCAATGAGCTGTGTTTTGAAGAACTGGTTCATTTACATGAGAATGCAAAAAAAATGTTCCCTATGAACATCTGAGACAAGGCAGAAAACAGAGGAGATGGCACAAAGCACAAAGTATGAATGAATGCCATGAAATTGTATATGAACTGCAGGGAAATCAATGTTTTTCTGACAAGTCACAAATCACAGCAGATATACTTTGTTCTGTGGTTCCTGCTGCTGCAAAGCCTCAGCCAGAAATACTATCAAATCTTCACACTGTTTATAGACATGCAGTAGAAAATCATCTTAGCTAGGCCCAGTGGGTGTTTACAACAGCTGTAAATTCCCTTCTAACTTCCACAGCTACAATGACTTTTACATCTCTGCCCTAAAACAATGAAGGAAATTGTCCACTGCTGAGAAGATGCTCAGTTTGTTCTCTCTCCATCTCTACTTGCTCCCAGGAAACTGGACCTCACTCCTTCTCAGGCAGACATCCACTCTTTTTGGTTGTGACCTTTTTTCCTGCTCTGGAGGTGTTTGCTCTTGAAACACATTTCACAATTAATTTTTTTTTTCCTCATCCTCACCAATAAGCAGAAACCTACATTCCTTCCAGGTGTGTCCCTCTCTTCAGAAAATATTTATTTTTTCCCTCTCTGGTTCTTCATTCACTGTCACAGGGAAGACGAACAAAGGACATTCTAACATGTGGAAGAGTTTTATTAATTGTGACTGGGACTGATGTCCTACTGATGGTGTTCCCTACCCTCAGTGCAGACCTCATTAGCCTGTACCTTACCCCAAATAAAATGCCTTAAGCCCATGTGGCCACAGAGCAGTTCTGCTCTTACAGCAAGTTGCATGATCTGCATCCTACTTTCAGAGCAAGCAGGATCTGGCACACTGGAGTCCTTACTCTGGACTCTAAGACTGAAAAGGACCTTTCATGGTTGTGCCATTCTTGAAACAGAAAGTCAATCCCACAAACAAGCTCCTCACGTATAATTCAAGACTGTCTTTCACCGAGAGGGCCTCTCATAGAACACTTTTTATAGAAATGCTTCATTATCTACCATGTGTGACTGATGAGCATAATTTATTGGCCAAAATTCTGGGCTGAAAAATCACAGTATCACAGATGAATACCCATCATCGAAGAACAGCAAAGGACTTTCAGGACATCTGGAGCTATAACACTATCCAAGAGAGCCAACAGCACAATTCCAAGCAATTACAAACTGAGACACAATCATCACAGTCCTGCTCACTGATTGACTTTCTTCCTTTTGGGGGAGCAGATCATGGGCTTTAGAGGGGATCAGGACATGTTTTTATAACCAGCTGTTGACACTGCAGCATCGAATGTCTAGGCAAGTCCAGCTGCTATTCTCTGTTAATAGCAATCATATAGCCAGACCCTCCGTTGGCCTCTAAGTAGAAGCTTAAATGTCCCACAGGGCTTCTTTGAAGAGAGGAGTGAATGACCCTGATGTCTAGACTAACATTAGTTTCATCTATAAAATTCAGGTCGTAATGTAAAAAGCTGTGTGTGAACTATTGCTGAGAGCATAATGACCGAGTTAATTGCCTATATAATCATTCTCCAACCCAGTGAAGTACCCTGAGATGGTTTGAATGGGCAAAGTACCATTAAAAAATCCTTAGGCTAGACTAAACTGTAATTACATGACACCTGCAAATGATAAACTGAGAAACAACTCACTAAGACATACACACTGGGGAAAAAAAAAAAAGTGCTCTGCTTGTGCCATTAATGGATAAATGATCAGTTCCTAAGGAGTTCATTCTGAAAGTTTCAAATGGGTAGAATGTTGCAGATTACATACAGGAAAGTCCTTGGGACATTCACCTGCAGTCTGAAAGCACAGGCCAACCTTCCTCTTCCCCCAACGTCAGTGATAATTTCATACAAGTCTCTCCATTTGTGATGGACCAAGGCAGGGTCTGGACATGCTGATGCCTGCAATAGCCTGGAGAAGGGCTGGATGGCAAAATAATTCTGATTTTTTTAAGAAGCAATATCAAACTCAAGTGTGTTTTGCTAAGACACAGGAAGGTTGGCAAACCAGATGAACTTGCAATCTTGTTTTATTCATGACGGATACAGGAGACAGCTGTGAAGGTTATGACATTTTCTTTTATAAGAGCTACAGTTGGGCTAAAACAAGTAGTAGTAGCTGCAGCACTAATTGACTCAGCCAGTGCATTTCCTATTAAACCTTAAACATTAAGAATTCATAGGTAGATCCAGAAATAAACTGTGTGTGGGCGTGAAGGTACATGTAATGGTAAAAAGCTAAGCCTGCATGAAATTATATTAACTTCAGCTGAATGGGAAGACCCATAGTTAGATTAGAAAACTGTTATTTTATTTGTTGGCTTTCAAGGAAGTTATTGTTAGCCTGTTTGGCTTTGTCATTACTGTTCTGGCTTTTAATGCAACATGGTTTTATCACATGCAACACGATGTCATTTCACATCATGTACCTAACAGGATAATGTCAGGCAGGATAACATCACACCGTCAGAAAGACATCAGGATCACACTGCACTCATCAGACATTCTCCCTGGCAGACCATAGAGCTCCCCCTGTGTTTTAATCCAGAAGACTCTGCCTTTGACTTTGACTTGACATGCTGTTTTGAACAGTAAGTAGCACCAAACACCAGCTCTTAAAGCTAGGCCATGGTTTCAGGGTCCTGTTCTCGTACTTGTCTGCTGGAAAAACACTAACAAAGTGGGCAAGAATAGAGGCAATTACCATAAATTAAACTAGCATTATGCAAAGACAAAATTTATACATAAAATAGTCCTCAGAGGAAATTCTGCCTGCATAAAATTGGCCCAAATACATCAAGCTGACCTCAGGGATGAGCCCTAAGAAATATATGCCTGTGGTCCAAACCTTCCACAGATACCCATCTACAAACTGAGATATTTCCCTAGGATGCAGACAACAGCAGGATCATCAATCCTACTTTTCTAGTGAGGTAAAAACCCCCAAATCAACAGACTTGCCAAGTTGCTTGTCATATCACAAAAGTAAAATCAAGTTAAAGCTCATGATTCCCTGAACCACATCTCATCTATTCAATCACAGAGCACACTGGACAGAAGACTTGGACATCTTCCCTTATATGAGATTGATCTGCACTGAAAGAAAAAGTTTACATAGCCTAGCTTATAAGATTTTAGGACTCTCCTGTAAGGAGGTAAACACCATAATTTTCGTAGAAGACTAAAGACCCAGCTCGCTTACAAAGATGCAACACAAATGTTCTAGGCACATTACAAAAAAATTAAGGCATTGACTCTAATGGAAAATTCTGCTACTGAATTGTTCATGCAGCAATTGCAATCAGGTGTTTATAGTTTTACACTGCTGAACTTTCTCCAAATGTTAACCCTTGGCCTTAAAATATCAGTCAGTCTTTCTGAATATTAGGAAGTGAGATAGCTTGCAGATATTTTATTTCTCTGCCTTATAGCAAACAGACTGTGCCTTTGATGGAAAATGTTCTCCTCTTACCTTCCAGGAAAAGAAAAAAATCAGCTTGCACACTGATGATAAAAAAGAAAGCTTTAAAGTGTTTGTAAAGTGTACAGCAAGTAAGAATGAAAAATGTTGTCAAAACATTTTGTAGAAATGTTTTGACAACAAAAACCCCCCTTTGCGCATTCAAAGAATTTTAGACAGTAATAAGGAAAAAAGTTTAGAGTAAAATAAAATCGTTTGTAATTAATTTTCCTCAGTTTCTACTAATAACCTCTCCATATAAACTTAGCGCTTTATTTCCCTTTTCTTTCCTAGAGGGAAATAATACAGAGAAGGATCTTTCATCCTTGACTGGCTTATCTGTCATTAATGAGCACAGTAAGCATGTTAACTATCCAAGCATACTTACTTCCTCTGACTCCAGTTGTACCTCAGCAGTCTCTCAGCACTTGACGCGATTACAGTGAGTGAGAGGAGAGAGGGGAACATTGTTCAAGTGCCCTAAAAATGCATCTTCTACTCTGAATAGTCTCTGTATATTTCCCTTGGAATATATAGTCAGGAAGAGATAGTTACTAGAAGAAAAGTTACTGAAATAGTAGTTACTAAAATTGATAGTTACTAAAAGAAAACTAGATCAAGACAACCACATTCATTTTAATTCACTGCCAAACAGACCTGAATTTGGGCTTGGAAACAATTATTTAATTATCTTTTTTTAATGATATCTCAATCCCAATCAAAAATAGTAGTTAAATTAATACTTTTAAAGTACTTAAACCTTTCTGCTGGAATTTTTCTGTTATAGAATGATGCCCTTCCCCTGCCTATGCTATAATAGAAAGGATGTTAAAACAGCCAAAGATTATTAATACTAGCAGTTTATAATATCAAAAGCACAGATACCACCTCACTGGTGATCAGATCTCCAGTTAAAAATATTTTTACAGCTGCTGACAGAGCTGACATGGACAGGAAGCAAATGAATGATCAGGAACAAAAATACACTGAATATTCAGTCACCAACTAGCCAAGCGCATTCTAGCTCCTCTCTTCCATACAGGGAAATCTGTGTGGCTGCACTTTACAAAGTGCACAGCTCCTGACTGCCTCTCTGAACTTCTCATCTGCTACACCACTCAATTCCCCCATCTTTTATGTGCTGCTCCACACGAGATGTAGGGTCTGTCCCACGCCTTTTGCTTCTGCTGCACCAAAGCACATTAGTGTTTTTATTAGATCATAAACCACTGTCTGAATCTAATGATCTAATCTTACACTTTTACATTTGGCATCCCAGTGAAGAGTGTTGAGCTCTCTTGGTTTTTATCCCACTTCAGCTCCGTGAGGGGAGTCCCACATTTCTTTAGGAACACCCAACTTGGTTTGATTGCAATTCTCCTTCAGTGAGTAATGGCTGACAAATCCTACAAATCTCAGCACCTGCTGGTTCAGTGGTACCAACACCATGAAAATCTCATAAAATGGTCCCAACCACACTCAGCAGCTGCTGGCAGGGAGCCAGCTGCAGCCTTATTCCCCCAGTTTCTGCTCAGAGTGAATTGCTACCATTCTGTTTCCCTCCAGGGCTCAGGGCAGGGGACACTGAAAGGAGGTTCACAACGAGTTCCTGTTTATCCTGCACAGTCCCAGTGTTCACAAAAAAAGTACAAACTGGCACCATCTCTTCCCAGAGAAATGAATCAAGTGCAACTTTTTACTTCAGTAGCAAAACTCAGCAGAAAAAATGCAACCCATCAATATTATAAAGTAAAAGCTCAGTGCTTTCAATATGTGTACCTATAGGTGCTTGCCGTTCTAAATTTTGAAGCCATCCTGCTCAAAATCTCCTCCACATCTCTTCCTCCTCTCCCTTCACCCACCTTCCTTTTAATCCCATTCTATCCGTACAGCAGAGATGAGACAAATCATTAAAGAAATCTTAGTCAAAAGGGCAATTGCAAAACTGCCTTGTCTCCACCTTTCCTCTCATTTCTCCTTCCAAGCAAATGGACAAGCATTCATTCATTGCTACCTTTCCTGTGAAAAGATTTCCAGTGTACCCTGCACCCTCTGCTGCTCCTGAGCTCCTCTCTCCTGAGTTTCCAGAGCTGGGCCTATGAGCTTCTGCATAATCTCACCCACCAGGCTCATCAAGTGGGAAATAAGGGTGTCCTGTGGCTCAAGCTAAGAGCAGAGTTCAAAAATATTGCATGAACAGTAGCAACATACAGGATCCTGGCTCTCTACAACCCCTGTTATTTACTACAGTGCAAAGAGAGTATAATACACAGTAAAATCCAAATGCATTTGCTACCTCATCACTAGTGGCACATACAAGTTCCTCTCCAAGGTGGGAAGCAATCACAGCCTGAGAACATTTCCCTTTCTCCCAATATTTTTTTCCTTCTCTCACGGCTAGAGATTGAAGAGAGTCTTGAGGGACAAGCAGATAAGGGAAGCTGCCTTTAGTATTCTGACATTTTACACAAGCTGAAGAGCTGCTCCTCAAACATTTACCTAAAATGCATATGCTGGTAAATTCCAGTGGTCCAGAGCAGATTCAGGATTTCTTCCCCTTACTGAAATGATCACAGAAGGCAGACAGACATAGACATAGAGCTCAGTCTTTAAAGGTTTCAGAATGAAATGAAACCAAAGGTCTGGGCCTTTTTGCATTCCTCACTGGCAATGATGCTGTCTGTCACATCACTACAGTCCTTCCTTGGAATTGCTGAGCTGATGGAGTTCTGCACGCTCACAATGTGACTTCAAGGCATAGCTCAGGAGTGACTGCTGTGCTGTAAACTACTTTGTGTTTCACTGTGGAGCCACAGATTCATGAGACAGAGCTGGAAACCAGTTGCAATAGGAGCATATGAAGAAATCTGCACTATAACAGATTAAATAGAAACAGTTGGATTCATTAAGTCTTAATATCAACATATGGATTAATTTAGGCACCTGCATGCTTAACCAGCTCTGAAGTACACACGAGGATGGGTAAATTATCTTTTGCAATGCTTCTGGGTTTCAGATGATAAGCTGGTGCTGCCAGGAGCTGTGTCCTGGCAGCTTTATCCTGCTGAGATGGCCAGCACAGAACTCACTCTGCCTTACAGCTTTCATTTTGAGAACAGCAATTGTAACAGCACTTTGTCTTCCATCTTCACTTACTGACACTGCCATAAATCTATTCATATTCTGTTCTCTCCTAGTCTGTTTCTAACTTTCAAATGCATTTTCCCTTACTTGCTTCACAAGGTCACAGGGAAAACTCTTTAACATGAATCTACCTCAGTTTATTTCAAACAGCTGCTGTACGAGACTTGTACTTGTCCATTTATATACCTGGCCTCTTTCTTTTGACATCTGTGGGACAAATAACAGATGGACTAATTCTAAGAGCAGCCTGTGTACTGAACTTACTGCTGGGAGGGGCAGGAAGAGCTTTGGATGCAGAAGGATGACAAGAATTGGTCATAACAGGAAAAATAATCTCAAAATTGAAGTCAGCACTTGGAATAACCTACAGCAAGGAGCCACCACACTGTCTCACAGAGACAGGTGACAGAAGAGCACAGCACTATTCTCTACAGCTGAGCCATGCCCTAAGCCCACTCCTGTGCAGGTCACAGCTACAGGTTTAGGAACTCCCTGTGAACTGCAGAACTTCTTTTGCCAGATGGCTTAGACCAAACAGCACACCAGCCCTGAGAAGGGACTGTGCTAAAGAAATATTCCCAGCTCTGCAAGATCCTGGCTTTGACTTCACCCAGTCACTGCAGAGAGGGGACAATGCTGTCCTGCTGCACCATGTTTTCAGAGCTTGCTTGAGTGGGGTGGGTCATTGTGGAGGTGAAGAAGTAGTAGGGAAAGGAGAAAGAAAGATATATTAAAATAGGCAGCAATATACAGCTGCTTCAACCAAAGGTAACAGAAAAGATGTAGCTCTACTTTGTCTTTAAAATAAGTAATTAGGAACATAACTGCAAGAGAAGCATTAACAAGTTTCCCATTTAGCTGGCTATTATTTGCTGCACATGTATTTTTTTTTTTTTAACACAACCTCAGCTCCAAAAAGTCATATCCTGTTGTTAATTTACAAAAACTAAGCAGAGGCTCTGTAACAGAGGTTAATTTGGGTTTAAAACAAATGAAGTGCCACAGAATCACATACTGCTGATTAAGCTGACTAAAAGCTGTGCCTGGGAGAAAGCCTAATTTTTTTCTGACAAATTTTTCATCACTAGACATAGCCTTTTGTGAATTGGGATTATGCCTGTTCTAAGATGTGTCATCCAGGTCTCCAGTGACACAAGGTCCCTGTGACACATGTGAGGCACAAGGACAACCTCTCAGGATTAATTCCAGCACCTCTCTATTGCAGCTGCCTGTCTTAGAGATGGCTCAATCCCACGGCACTCACTGCTCTACTCTGCCATTGGATGCTGTAAACTCAAATTATCAGTGAATCTTAGAATTATTGAGATTTCAGTGTATGCATGCAGATCTTACTGATAAAAAATAAGTAAGTCTCTGACAAATGGTTCTACCAAAACCTTTAGTCCAAGCAGTGACATGTAAAAATTACTCTCATGTCTTGCTTTTTAACCTGAAAAATCCACACAATTTCTTATCCTTATTCAAGGGCTGAAGCATGGGACATGGAGTTGTTCTGTCTAAATTAAGTTCACCAAATTTTAGCACAAAGCTGGTTTCAGGGGAACATGAGGCAGAGAAGATTGAAGCATTCAGTGCCTTTTCTGCAATAATGGTGAAGGCTGACACCTTTCCAGCATGGTATAATAGGCACTGACACAGGCTCATGCACAGATCTGTGAGATTTGCAGCTCTCGGGCTGCATTCAGTGAGGAAAGCTGGGGAGTCAGTGGGGAAGGCAGGAGGTTTGGCCTGGTAAGGCTGTGCCCCTCACATAAAATACCTTATTAGCAGCATCATTAGAGCAGACTTATCTGTGAACCACAAGAAGTGCAGAACAATTACCCTTAACCCTTGTAAAATATATTTAGATCATTAGAACCACTATACTAATTCAGCTTATTATTTCCCCCATGAGAACCAATTTTCTCTATACTTATACTATGAAGTCTCCTATTCTCATCACTACAGTCCCCCACAGCAAAAACGATGACATTAGAGCTTTACTGTAAAAATAAATAAATAAAACCCAAAACAACACAGACCTCAATGGTAAAGATAAAAAGACATTTTACTGAATAGAACTCACTAATTAGTCAATCTTTTCTCTTCATGGACTCAGTCCTCTTTCAAGGACTGATGTGCTCATACTGCAGATTTGTAACATTGACCAAAACATTGAGATTCATGTGAGTTGTGCCAGAGGGGCACTCAGAGCTCTATTGAAAATATCTAATTTCCCATGGGGCAGAGAGCACTTTTTGCAAACACATTCAATAGTACTATAACATATTTCTTTAAAACCCTACTAAAATATACATATACTTAAATGAGTGACATTTCATGGACCAAGGCATGTATTTTCACACAGACTATATCCATACCCAACTCCAGCTGAAGGAAAGAGGAGCTATAACTGTGCAACAGTGCTCAGCACCACTGACTGCCATGAGAATTACTGAGATGTGCTGTGTACCTCCTGTGTCTGAATGTCCCAGCCTTATTCCTTCTACAAGTCCTCACAGTGTGCCTGACCACATATGCACAAATAAAGCATTTCCTACCTGTCAGCATCTCTGCTGCCCTTCTCAGTATCTGCTTTCCCTCTGCCATTTTCCAAGGAGTGACCAGAGCTGCCTGGTGAGCTCATTGTGCAGGGAAAGCCTAGATTTGTAGTTGGCATAAAGATGTTTTCTATTTTGTTCTCGTTTTTTTCCCTAATAATTTTTACAAGTCTACTTGCCTTCTCAGCGTGACTGAGCACACAGATGATATTTGCAGTGAACTACACTCAGTGACCTTAAAGAAGGCTCTTCTGAATGGGAGTAGCTAAGGTAAAACTTAGCATGGCATATGCCTTAGAAGTTATTTCTCCTGGTATCATTATTTTACATTTATCAGCAGTGGATTTCATCTGCCATTTTATCACCTAGTCATTCAGCATTGAATAATCATTTTGCCACTCTCCCTAAGCAGACTTATGTTGAGCTACCCTGACCTTTTTCTGCAATTGTAAATTTTTTTGGTTTAATCCTCAATCTCTCTTTTTGCTCAGCTACAAACGCATAGAATGATGTAATTCCCACAACATATTTTCATGGGGTCCTTCTGGTAACTTTACTCCTTGGCCAAAATTTGTCACTGCCTTTAATTTTTTTGTTCCACCTGTCTTTTTTTTTTTTTTTTAAATACAAGATGAGTAACCAAAGGCGAAAAAAAGGAGACTGGGGGATAAATTAATTACATTAATGTAATGTAATCAATTAATGGTACCACTCGTAGGTTTACCTCGGCTGGATTTAACTTTACTGCCTCGCTATCCTGAAGTTTCACAATAACTGCCTAGGTGATATTTTAGTACCTAACACTCCTGGGGATTACAGTGAAGATGACCAGCTGCAAATTTTCTTTACCCTTTAAATAAGTGAAAACCATAATTCCTTTAGGAATTCACTAGCAATTGGCCCATTTTTAAATGCCTTGGGGGGAACTTTCTTGGTCCTGTCCCAGTGGATTTACACCATTCTTTACTATTACATATATTTGACCTGCTTTGACTTGTATCTTCTCATTAATCCCACTTTCATTAAATACATACCCAGTATAATTAGAAATTACTCAAATGAAAACAGAAGGAATGTTTTGTCCTTTTTTAGTACATACTTAGGCTTGTATTTTCCTTTCCTTCTTATTTTGAGTTTATCACTAAAATCTCATTAGGGTTGTTTACAATTGTTTGGTTGGCTTTTAATTCTCTTTAGTCTTGGTCTTTCTGGTTGTCTCCCTCAGATTTTGCTTCTGAGTGCTTTTAGTTATGCATTCTTCTTTTCATTGGTGCATGATTCCAATCCA
>PYHW01010784.1:960157-1020588 GCA_013186435.1 Turdus rufiventris | reverse complement strand
TATTCCTTTTTTAAAAATTATTTTTCCTACAGTAAAAACAGTATACTTTAAACATTAGGGAAAAAAATAATGTCAGCCTGAAATATGGAAAATGTATTGCTTTGCATTTAAAATAGGAGTGTAGAAACATAAGTGAGACAAGGAAAGAAACTCTGAACCATTTTCTGCACTATTTTTTCTGATGCTTCATTAATTTTTCACTTCATTTCATCCTTACAAAGTGTTGTCTGCAAATCTTATTGTGAGGACCTGAGAACTCTCATTTTAAAGAGAACAAAATAGTAAACCTGTTTCTGAAATTGCATGGAGACACGAAGGAAGCATCTCAGTTTCTGTGAGGTTGATGAGTGACCTGCTTTGGTATTAACACTGATCCCTGTACTGGAAAAAAATTTTACAGTGTTACCATATGCAAGTTCATTAGCTATGTATTTCTTTAAAAAAATAATTATGTAGTATTTGCACTGGTAAAAACTAATTTTTTTCCAAGGAAAACAGATTGCAAACTCAGTCTCAATTAATTCCATTCTGTCAGACCTTTGCCCATTTTTGGTGTTTCATTCCAGGTCACACTGATGCAAAATTCAGAGATGCCAACTGTCCTGCATGAGAGCTGTCAGACAGATTAGCACTCCTGCTCTGACACAGCTCCTGCTTTGTCAGGACTGGGAACCAGTGTGTTGAAAAATGAAGCCTCAGCTGATGTGCCTATGGGAAAAGAGCAACTGGCACTATGTGGGCTTTGGTCCTATGGGGAGTCCTGGTGCCTAAAACCGTGCTGTCCAAATAATATTCCCACTATCCTTTGAAAGAAGGACCAAGATTTGTTAGCACTATAACTCTCCTGAATTCCCTGAGATCAGTTTATTCCTTCTCTCTGTTAAAAAAGACTACGCACATCCCTTCATTTTCTTTCATGCAATATTTATGAAGTCTCTTTTTGCTTGCTCAGTTGAACCTGATCGCAATCCTTTCTTTTTCCAAATGCTCCCTCCCCTCTGAATTGAGACTGTGCACTCTAGCAATGTGTGTAACAGACTGCTGCCTCACCCATTGGTTTGTCACATCTCTGTGCTCAAATGCTGACACAGTGTTGATGATTTCTCAGCTGAGCACCCAGTGCCCCAGCTTTTATCCACATCACAGAACGCTCTCCAAGAACCACTGCAATAAGTCCCGTTGGATCCAGAGCAATTCAGAGTTCACAGCTCTACCATAAAGGACGAGATCCTAAAGTTCTTTAAATATTTCTTGAGAATTATGGAATTCCAGGACTGTAATTCTGTAGGTAAAATGAAGGCACAGTTCACTAGGACCTAATTTTTAGCTCTCAGAGCTTCTTTCCTCATGCTGCGTTTTCAACAGACTCAAAATTCAGACTGCTGAGGAACTGCGACCCTTGTTTATTCCACCTCAGATCTGGAAATAAAACTAAAAACCCAAGGATACACTTACAGTGGGCCAGTTATTTTTGATTGGTATCAGAGTATGCAGATAATACCAGACAACTCAAAATTAGGGCCCATTTCTTTGAGAGACTCACGGTGTGAAGAACTTGCTGCAGCACACCACTTATATCTGCTGTAGTATTCAAGGGCAAAACAAATCCTTTTTCCTAATAGTACGTGTATTCCAGTCCAAAAATCTATTTTTAAACCATCAGCATTAGTGTTTTGGGGCACAGAAACAGAACTTCTTAGAAGAAACGGAAACTATAACTAATACAGAAGCAAATTATGCTACCAGCTGTATCTGTTCGCAAGTGTTACTTGCCTTAAATGTGGCTTTGAGAAAACATTCCCTAGAAGAAATGAAGAATGCCATTTTACCACAGGGAATATGCAGGATTCCTGGATTAATAATGCTTTATAACATAGCTACTTGGATCTAGGGGGATTTTTTTCTGTTCAGACCACAGTTTCTGTGTTGCTTTGTGTAGATAGAGCTATTCCTATGAACTTGTTGGTACTGCTGCTGTTGTGAAGCCCAAAGGGTTCCGGCATCAGATGAAATATCCCAAGATAATCTCCTGGACTACGTGAATTGCTTTACATGGATTGCATTTTAAATCTCATTGGATAGCAAGTGTTTTAGAGAGGAAAAAAGTGCTTTCTGGCTTAATCACAGACCATGACAAGTTAAGTGTGCATAACAAGATTTGTCCACTTATCCAGTGTGAATAGCTGGAAAGAATGGTTCTGTTCTGCACTGACAGCTTTAGTTGTGGTTGAGAAACAGAAAGGAAAATCCATAAAAAATCATCCACATTCTTAATGTTCACCAGGTGTGGTGAAAATAGCAATTTCTTGCCCAGCATAAGGGTATTTTGGTGGACTATTTTAAAGAGTCCTAATTTCTGCTTGTGCACAGATGTAGCTCTTGCTCTGGTTAAAGTTCTGCTCCATTTAAACACAGGAAAAAACTGACCACTAAAAGCTCAGTATGCACAGACTGAACTTTTCAGAATTCTGTCCTGTTTCACCTGGAGCTTTATGCCTGGCAGGCTATGAGGCTCAAGAAGACACCATGCAAAGAGCTCAGTCACAAACTCTCCCCACCCATCCCTCTCTAGTCTGTTCTTAGCAGCCACACAACAAAAGTGTGACAATTCCTGTGGCAAACCAGAAGATATTCTGCAGTGCTAGTGACAGCAGCAAGGGAAACACAAAGCACATAAATGAAGGTACAGTGCACAAAGAGGGCAGCTCCTTGGAGTTTTCAGCAGGGCAATGTTTCTAGACACCATCCCATCCTGGCCCTACCAGCTTGCAACTGGATAAAAAAAGACAAACAAGATGTTCCAGTTTTAGCACTAAAGGATGCTCAGCCTAAACTGAGTATTATTTCACAATGAAACTGAACATAAACCTGGAAGATAATGATAAAGATTAACAAAGCAACTATGAAAATGTTAGGTTGACTAAGGACACAGGCTTTCTCTGGAGCAAGGTGTCTTGTCAGCCTGCAGAATGAGAAGGCTTCAGTTCTCCTGCTGCCATAGAGAGTCCTGCAGGCACTGGTCAGATTGCTTTGGCTAATACCTGGAAAATGGTGAGGCAGCTTGACAAAGTGCCTCTGCCAGAAGTGTTCACCATTTACATAACTAACAGAGCTCATTTTTCTGTCCACAAATTCATCACGAGCACAAAACATTGCTAATAAATTAGATACTGAGAGTTATTCCACTAACAACCAATGCAAAGACTTGCAGAAACAATTCACTGCAACTCATATGTCAAACAACATCTACTCATGCTATTTGTAAGCCATTTTTCAGACTGATCACCTGAGCTGTCACTGGTCCCACTTCCTATCTGGCTGGCTGTAGCTCTCTAAACAGAAACAGAGCACAACCAAGACTCTGCAGGCATCTCCTTCCTTCCCCAGGCACTCACTCTCCCAGTGTTAAAGACTTTCCCTTTGCTGTGAGCATTCTTCCACACTTGGAAATTACATATCTTTGTTCCTGGCTACTCGGCAGAAGAAAACATCAACAAAACTGAATTGCTTTTGCTGGTATTATGCCAGTGAATGCCTGACAATATTTCACTGAGGAAGTCACTCAGGGCTGTATTCTGTGTAGGATGCCTTCTCTCAGCTCATTCCCAGCACTAAAAAAATGGAACGTGAAGATCCACGCATGTCTGTAAAACAAGGACCTGCATCACTCCAAAGCCCCGAGCACAGGAACACAGCACTCCCTGCCCTCCCACTGCCTTTTCCCTTCCATCACTAGCCCACCCAGCTACCCAGAGCTGTGCAGAGCCTGGAGAGGGTTTGCTCCTGTCTCACCATCAGCTGTTCTCCATAACCTCTTCCCAGGCAGGTCCTTGTTCACTGCTACAGCCTCAGTAATAAGGGGAGGATTTTATTTGTGTCAAATACAGCTAGATAATCTCATTCTTCTCTTTATTCCAGTGATCGGAAAACAAAGCAAAATCAGCCCTAGTGTAATGCAGCACTCTGTTGAACAGCTCTGAGAGGCCAGCTCAGTGGATAAAATCAACAGTACTTTCTGGGGACAAGGATTCAACAGCAGGTTTTAATTCAGCATAGCACAGCACTAAATTGTCATTTCCAAACATATTTACATATTTTTGTCCTGATTTTTGAAAGCACAAACCAGTACAAACACATACCCCCTTCTCTCAGACTAACCTCTTTCTCCCACTAAGCTGGTTCTTTCATGACTGATTGTGTCTATAAGTCAAGGCTATACTTTAAAAAAATCCCCAAACAATCCTGACTAAATAAAGCACTATTACTTGCACTTTTGGTACTAATGGCAACAGAAAAAGGAAAAAAGAACACGTATGAGGAGGAAGGAACATATTCCTGATGCAATAATTTTAGTTCCCTGAAATTAGGACTGGAAGAGATCACACACTCCCTGTTCTCTGGGCTGATCTAAAATTAACACAGTGGACTTCACTCCTTTTAAATTTTTAAGGGTACTTGAGAACTGAATTTCCCAATGTGTAAAAATACAGTTGTTTAATAATTGAAGGCTTCAGACTCAATCAAAATTTTGAGCCAGCACAGCTGTATTTTATAATTTATACCAACGAAAGTCCTTTATGAAATTACAGGTCCAAGGGTGTTTGAGCACTGCCAGTGTGACCAGCTGGCATCAATGAGCTGTGGAGGAGCACTCAAGTGCAGTGCAGTTATTTCTATCCAAAGGAAAGCACAGGAGTGAATGGTGTTACTCACGTGCCTGCCTCTGTGGGACCTTGTCACTACAGAGGAACCAGAACCAGGAACAAAACACCTGGTAAGACGCAGACACATTCACATATCACCAAAGATGATTAAAATAGATTTAACCCTTCTTCCATATAGTTTCATTACATAAAAGAATTCTTAGTGCCATAGTTCTGGCACTCAGCAGTCAGTATAAAATTACGTAACCAAAATAAATGAGAAGTGAAAACCTGTGCTTTAGCTCATGTCTCTTCCAAAGTATTTGTATAGTACTTCTCATTGTGCTGTGTTTGTGCATATCTAAGTGTGACAGAAAGGGTAAAAAGATATTGCTTGTGAAACAAAATTAGTGTCCACATACACCAGGAAAGGGTACAGAGTAACAGCAGTTTTAATTGGCTCGCTCTTTAGGAAATGCAGCAGAGCATAGAGTGTATCACTAGCAGCTTATAGCAAAACATTTTATTCTCTGTCAAGGTAAAGGTGAGTGCTAATGACTGGGACTAAATCTTGATAGGCAAATGATGTCCTTGTAGGAGTCTGTCGTGTAATGAGCAATCAGAGCAGCTGAGCAGTAATTCAACACATTCCCTTGCACTAAAAGCATTTCTGATGGACTGAAGGGTATTGAAGCAGAAACCTGATATAATTATTTTCCTTACATTTACATTGGACTTGAAATTCCAATATTTCCTGTTTGTTTTAGGGGGCAGGTTCTGTTTTTGGTTGTTGTTGGGTTTTTTTGGGGGTTTTTTGTTTGTTTGGTTTTTTTTAATTAAATCAAAACACAGAAGCCTTAAAAGCTTTTCTCTTTCTTTTAACTTAAGGTGTTCTTCCCTGATTCTAATTAACACTTATTTAGCTTGAGACAGAAGACAGGCATTACATAATACATATTT
This sequence comes from Turdus rufiventris, assembly GCA_013186435.1. Classification (NCBI taxonomy): domain Eukaryota; kingdom Metazoa; phylum Chordata; class Aves; order Passeriformes; family Turdidae; genus Turdus; species Turdus rufiventris. The sequence goes on along the minus strand of PYHW01010784.1, from coordinate 1,014,985 downwards.
TTGAGTATTTTTAGGCAAGCCCTGGGAGCATGGAGAATGATGTAGGCTTTCATGTGATCAGGATCTGATGTGGAAGAGCAACCGAGTGCCAGTACACATAGCAGTGCCAAAAGCTTTTGATTAAGCTAAACCAGACAAAGTGTGAGAAACCTTCATGTTGTTCTAACATGTTGTCTGAAAAATTGTGGGAGGAAAGAAAGACAAAATTTCCAAGGTGGAAGAGGGATTTGGACATTTATTCAAACTGATAATTTTCTGAATTTCCAATGAATGAAGTGATGGGTAGACCAAGATTGTTGAAGCATAGATAATGTGCCATCTCCAGACTGTCTAATCTTTCCAGATCAACAAGTTAAAATACTATTGATGTACTGGTCTATTTATGACCACAAATCCAGTTTTAAAGTCTACTAAATTAATATAAAAAGGTAATGCTTCAGCGTCAATTAAGATGCTATTTAACATATGAAGATTGATTTATCTAAGCAATGCTCAAAAATAACACAAGAGAAGGTGATTTATAAGTCCTTTGCATCTGCTACCTGAATGCTATATATATATATTTTTTTTTTTTGCCATTATGAAAAATTCCAAAAGCATACCTGAGCACCCCAAGCTGCACTTGCCATAAGCAACCTATTGGTCTTGATTAAAAATTTATGATGTATTAACATAGAAGTCTTACAAATATATAACACTCCTGCATAAGTCTAGTTTCTGAATTCCAGCCCTCAAATACCACAGCAGAACTTAAAACAATATATGAGGTGAACAAAGCCATCACATCCTCTGGTTTCCTGTAGCTCTGATATGCTTCTCTGGCACATGATTAATTCAAGTTCCATAAAGGTTTGGGAAGGCTCTCTGGAATCATTACAAATCCCAATTTGTACTGCACAGTATTGCCAAATGTCATAACTTTATATCACGGATATCTATTTCCATGCAGTGCTCTCACTCCTTCAAAAATATTCCCTGTCCTCTCTAATTCTTTAACAACCTTGCTACTTATCCTGCATCTCACCTCACAGAAACTGCTTCCCTGAGCATTACAAGAGTTGGGAAGTCTATGTAGCTTTTCACTTGGAATAAAGAGAATTTTTTTTTTTTTTTGTATTTCAATGCGTACTTTTATTCACATAATTTCTGATCTTTCAGTTCTTGAGGGAAGCGTTCATAAAAATAAAACCTGCCACTTTTCATCATGAGTGCATAGATTGTGCACAAAGTTATTTTTAGTGTACACTTGCCTAATATTTTAATATAAAGTGAATATAGACAGCTGTGTACATATAAAAATCCCATAACTGCATGTGTTTTTTCCATCTTCCCTTCTATTCTACAGAATTCCATCTGTGTATTTGTTTTACAGAAATGATAAAAAGTATTTTGCAACAAGAGCAGCTGTAAGTCTACCAGCTCTGTGATAACTTGACTGTTGGTCAATTTATATGGTTCCATATTTTTTCCCAGACTTAAAAATCTCCTGTCTGTTATGGAGGTTAAAACTGATGGTGGAAAAGGTAAAGAGGAGAACTTAATCTCTAGCCTTCCATGGAAGAGCAGCTGTGAGAGTATTATCCATCAAACAGTAAAACTTACAGAGGCTGTCAAGTTCCAAAAGGAAAACTCATACTGGTGAGCAATGGATGCTTCTCCCTGTGCATATTCTTCAAAATCAAAGTCTTGGCCAATTAATCAAATTTTTTCTTCTTTAATCTAGGAAAAACAAAAAGTTTTCTCGGGTTGTTTTTTGGTTTTGTTTTTAAATAGACAGAATTTTCAAGCATCAGTGCTGAATTGCCCCCATGGCATGTAATTAAACAGGTTAAAAAATAGGGACACAGATGAATTGAGCAAGTTTCTCCAAAGCCAAAACCACAAGCTCTATTGTTTTAACAAATTCAATTTTGCCTTCCTCTGAACTCCTGTGCTACACTTACACTTTTTTTTTCTGTAGGACATTGTTAAAAAATAATTAATAAAAATTTAGGTATTTGAGCACACTTTTCATGTTTCTATAAAACATAAAATGCTAATTACGGTACAACTAGAGCACTACTTTGCTGATCAGATGAAATGAACCACAGAATTAATTGGGACCACTTTACTAATCTTTCCTCCATCAGATACAGATTATTTGACCCAAACAATTTTTACCTGCCAATTAGAGCACTTGTCTGCATTTAGATTTCACTGCTACTAAAGTCAAGAGGATGCATAGCATTTTCCTTCAATATGATTAAGACATTTTTTAATCTTTTCAGAGTAACACAAACACTTGCACACATCAGAAAGAGAAAAGGAAATGGAGAGAAAATGACAAGAAGAGGCAAAGGGAAAAGTTTGGTGCCATACGGCCCCAAAGCAGATTTAATACTAATTAATAAGGCTTTATCTGTAATCTACTTAACTCCCCATTCTGGAAAATTGCCAGCCCAAGAAATTTGTTTTGATCTCTAATTCCACACTGGCTAAGTAGTTTTTTTATTTCTTCTGGTCCCCAAAATTAATAATGTATATTGCAGGAGAGAGTGTTTTTTGAGGAAAAAGATAGAGGCCACTGTTGCAAACAGCAAAGAACCCAGGAATACTTCCAGGAACACTTCCCAGCTTTGAGGGGCTGATTTCCTGTCAAAAGGTGGTTACCTGCTGCCCAGACCATCTAGTTTCCATTGGAAAAGCTGGACAGGGAAACTGAGCCCTGCAGAATCCTCCAGACAATGTGATCATGAAAACAGGACCGAGGGTGTTCAGTGAACTGTCTGTGCCCCAGTACATGCATGGTTTTGTTTCGCCACATCTCTGAAGAGCAGGTGCCCTCCAAGGGTCTTAGGAAGGCAAAACAACCTCAGACAGAAGCCAAAAGAGAATCTAAGGAGCCAGCAGGGTTGGCCTTGCTTTATTCCATTACCAGAGATGAGAAGGAAAGTCAAAAATTCAGCTCTTGTTCTCTCTACTGTTTGCTTTTGGCAGAATTCTGTTTAGCTCTTCCAATAAAATGGAGTCAGTCCAGCCAGAGGGAAAAACAGCCCACCTCACAAAATTGAAAAAAAAAACCAAAAAAAACCACCAAACAACATAACATCAATCCAGCTAGGTCCTCCACCACAGACAAGACTCCTGTAACTCAGGGCAGAAGTCTATTTTAAGCAAACTTGTCTTATTGCTATCAGAGAGAGACCCATTCTAAAATAAAAGAGAAATGCAGGCTCTTTCACTTGAAGTTCTAGGCACCCCTAGGACTCATGGTCAGTCAGTATTTTGTTCTGCACACAGACCAGCCTACCTCTCCAGACCCCCCAACTCCTGCTTAGCTGTCTAGTTCATACATAAGGGGCTGAAAAAGCTGTCAGTGCTGGAGTCACCTTTTTTTTTTTTTTTTTTTTTAAGGAGCAAGCCAGCAAGGAAAGAGGGGTGCACCTTTCCAAAAATGTGTGGGGCAATTTGCCAGTACAGACAGCCAATACATTTTACAGCCTTGAAACCACAGGCAAAGAGAGCCACAACTCTAAACAGCACAAACCTGAGGATTTAAGGGACACTTGGAGTGTGATGGTATTTCTGCAGGGAGATAAAGATGCAGGCTCCTGTAGAACACCATCAATCTACACTTCGGATGGGAAGCATGAATTAGAGGGTGTGAATCACTTTTCTACTGACATACACCCAATGAACAATCAAAACATTTAATAGAAAACATGGGCCTGATAATCTAAAGATCTCCTTCTGTGCATGCCGTGAGTAATAATCTATACAGTTAGTAGATACATGCTTCCTACTCCCACATACTTCACACAGTCCTGTGGCTATTGCAGTCTCTAAATCTAGCTCTCCTGCACTAAATAACCATAATTGCTTCCCTCAGAGATAACAGGCAGCTCAGAGGCACCAAAGCTTTTGTTGCTGGAACTCTGCCGTGGGTGCCATATAAGAACTGCACAATGCATTACTTATGAATGCCAACATTCATTTATCTGTTCTGGTGTATTTATTTTTGTGCTTGGAGCAATAGCTCCAAAGAACAGATGATTAATTCTAGGTTATAGTGAAGGACTGTTTACAATATACAAGCCAACTTTGTAGTAGTAAAACGAGCCTCAAAACCTGTTTACTGAAAATGGTGTTTAATAATGCATTTAGCTACCTGCTATCCCATCAGCTCCAGACAAGTTTTAGTAAGTATATCTCTAATTTTTTTCCCCTTCTGACCAATGCTGCTCTTGTACCAACATAGAGTCCTCATCAATACCTCCAGTGAAGCAGAAGCAGACACCTCTCCTCTCCTGTTGTTTTGCTTTCTACGCTCCTCACATACCATTTGCAGTTGAGTAGAGTAACTCATCGCCGCGCGCTTTTTCTGACAATTACAATACAGCAAGGCTTGCAGTAGTGTTTGGTCTGACTGATCTGAGCCATGAGTGCTAAAGCATTGAATAGCAAAAAGTGATCACAGGAAGAGAAAGCAGCTAAACTTCAATATTTCCTGTTGGGACTCTGAGGAGCTTTCTGTCTTGGGTTTGATTAATTTATGGTTGCCTAGCACAGATGGTTTCCCACCTTTCTGAGAGTTATCTAGCTCCAGATGGTCTCTTGCTTGCTAAGGATCCAGACTTCATGTTCAATGTACTGAATAGTACCTTCCATATTGTTCACTCTTCAGTTCTGAAAGGTGCAAAATGAGACAATGGTTTGGAACCAACCCCACAATATTCCTCTTATACTGTCCCTTCGCTGTTATAGCCAGCAGTTCTGGGAACAATGTGGCAGGAAAGAGATTCACCAAGGGATCCATGAGTTATGGCAGCTCATGTATGACCACAACAACACACCAACTCTCCTCAAGCCAGCAGGGAGATGGCTTGGGTGGGTCTGTTCCCCACTGCCCTGAAGGCAGGCAAAGCAGAGCAGAGAGGTGACATCCACTGTCACATTACCTACCTCTCAGGCATCCAGTCACACCTTGTGCTGAGCCTTCATTCACCAAAAGCAGGAGGTCCAAGATGGTAAAGAGGTGTAATTTGAGGGTCACATTGTTATGTGGCCTGTACTAATACAGTAGATGTCAAAAGTAGGTTTAATTAGGACAGTAGAATTAATTTAGGAAAAACTGTAAACAGTTTAAGCACTACAGTGAATTAAACAAAGTTCTACACATATTTTTTAACAGTATAGAAGTTTTGTTAGGAATAGAGAGAAACAATCTTAGGCCTGAAAATTGACAGTAAATAGTTAAGATCTATTAGCTGGGTGGCTCCTCTCTTTAAAATGCTATAGATCTCAATACTTTTGAGAAATTTAAAATGCCCCACAGGATTAAAATCTAATGCCAAAATTTCCTTTTCCACATTTTTTCCTCCTCAGCAGCTAATATATACTGCTCATTCTATTTACTATTGCACACAGAAGATTAGTTCTGCATTTGATTGTCCCATTTGGTGTAAAGATAATAGATTTATATTTCATTATATCCTGGCTATCTGGCTCTACAGAGGGTAATTTTGCTAAATTCTATTACATCTATAGTTTAATGGCTTTAATAAAAAAAATATAAAAAATAAGAGCAAGCTAAGTAGTCTTATTTACTTTTTTTTTTAGGCAACAAGAACAAGAACCAAACCTCCTCCTTCTGGCCCCAACCTAATACAGGTAATCCAACCATTTCCTGGTATTCTCAGCCTTTTAGAAATCAGCACCTATTCCAGCTTCTTTCCTTCTTAAAACAAGTGAAAAGTACTTTGTCATATGGCTGAATAAAGACAACTACCATAGTAAGGGCTTGCTTCCTGTGCCCAGGGAAAACTTGCTGGCAAATTTGGATCATTGAAGAATCTCTTCCTAGAAATAGTCCGAACCTTTAGCACAAGTGTGGTGATTATAGCAACAGAACACTATTCTGCCACAGAAGACTGACCCAATTTGGGGTCAGTACAATTTCAAGAAGTTTTCAAATGTCCACAATACTTGCATTCTTTTCAAGTTCATTCCTGGAGATTGCTCTTAGGCCTCACCCCCAGCATAAATCCACACATCTCCTCTTATGTGAACTGCTTAGCTCACCACTCAGCCAACATCATTTGGCCAAAAATGAACATAAAAAGCCTTTGCATTTCATTAGGCACAGCGAAACCACCAGCCCTGCAGTCAGCTAATGCACTTATGGGCCAGGAAGGTGATAGAGATTATGAAAGACAAACAATATTACCAAGCCAGATACAATAAACAAGTATACAGGATGTAAGAAACACAAAACCCCAGAAAAACAGACATTTCATGGAAATTCTTTAGTGACACCATGAAATACATTGAGAAATTGCAGCAACTCTATCTCTAAAAATCATTAGAAGCAGCATCATGTAGGTAGAATGTTTTATTCTTACAATAGCAAACACATCATTTAAATATTTGCCATTCATACAATGCCACATCACAACAGTGCCGCTGTTCAACTCACAGAAACATATAGTGCAGAAACAACTTTTTCCTCCACTTCAATATTGCCTGTATAATGTCAAATACTTCCTATTGTCCCCACTGAGCCGCAAATACACACAAAAGCCTCACATCCTAAGTTGAGTATGACTCTGTAAGTGTCACTTGGAATTTTTTTTTTCAGAGTATTCAAGCCATGAAGGCTAATCATGCTCCATTTCTTTTAAATTATTTCTACAAAGCACCTCTTTTTTCTTAAAGAAATAACCAAAAAATGACACATTTATGGTCCATTGCAGCACACTATCCAACTTAATATCTACCTATTGTGAGTGAAGAGCAAGGTGCCTCTGAACCTAACGTTAAGAAGACAATAATCAGACTTTTTAAAAAATATTTGTCAGTTCTCAAACAATTGCATGTGTATCACTTAAACTCCATTACTATTACATAACTAGAAATCTAGTAGTTAATAAACATTTCCACATAGACATGGATATTGCCTTTGAAAGAATAAATAATTACATGAAATAGCCCATAATTGTTTTCAAAAGTGCCCAAATATCTGTAATTATAATTTTAGGGCCACAACATTTAAAAGAGAACTAAAACCCCTGAGCTTTTATCCCTCTGAAGACAGAGAATACAAAAGTTTCTCACCATGCCTGGATTTCAGAGGGTTTCACCACAAGTGTTCAAATACCTGGCACAACTTCTGAGAAGGTTTCTCTGCCCTCACCTGGGATAAAAACCTGCCTCTGAAAATGAATTACTTCAAGTGAGCTTCATTACTCACTTCTCTGCAAGACCACTGCATTGACAAAATATTGCAGACATTCTATGGAAAGGAGCTGTTTCATCCTGAAGCATTTTCTGGACATGATGCTCCAGGGATACTCACTTATTGAGGATGCAGCAGTCTAGAGCATCCCTGTGGTAACTGAGGAGCAGGACTGCACTGCAGGAGTGCTGCACTGGCACATGCCAGCCAGCCAAGGGGCTCACTTCAGAAAATACTTGCAATAACTTTTTGAAGTACCAGATTTAAAAGAGGACCATAGCAGTGAGTACATATAGCCTGAGGTGCACCTTCATCTAAAATCCTGTTTCTGCGAGGGCTACTGATGTCCTGACATTTCAAGGCAGGGTCATAAAATTATCTGCAGCAGTGGGGGATTTTTTTATAGGCAGTTTTAGTGCTCACTGGCAGGGCACCTCAGCTGAAGTGCAGGTTACATGCACAGCTCAGTGAGCAGAGATGCTCTCGTCACCCTCCCTGCACTGCTTGTGCTGTAACAGCAAAGGCAGCTCTGTAACTCCACTATTTGTCTCAAACAGGTGCCTCTCCAAGAACTCTGTGAAGGCAGCTTGTGGCTTTAAGAACAACAAAGTGCATTATCCCATCCTGAAAAGGTGGGCCTGTGGATATGCTTCTGTTCTTGTTTCCAGACACCTCGAAATACTAGAAAGCTTCTTGCCTGCAAACAGATCTGACTAATATTGCAGCCACCCTCTGCCTTTAAGCTGCTGCTTGCTGTCTATTGCATAGAAAAGTGCAGAGCATTTAGTGCTTTCACCAGTCTTCAGGATTCCTTCCCTCTTTTCACAAGCACAAAAGCTTAATGTTACCAATATTCCTCCTGTTCCTTTCTAACTACTCCTACTGCTTTACCAAGAGATGAAATATCCTGCAGAATATCATTCTCATCTCCACTTATGGACAATAAAAGCTTTACTTCAGCATTTGGTCAGAAGTCTACTACGAGGATTACAGTGTACACTAACAAAATCTATAGAATAACAGAGTAAAAAAAAAAAAAGGCAAACAAAGATAAGAAATTCTTTTATTGCAGACAATAGGAGAGAAAGCTCAAGCCTGGAACCACAGTTTTCCCCCAACTATTTCAGTGATTTTATTTCAGCATACCTCTCTCTGTCCTTCCCACTGTCACTCAGTAAGAATGATGTGCACACTTGCAGAACTAAAATCAGTCTCAAGTGCCAAACCCAAACATTTATGTGCCTCTTGTTTTATACAGTTTGTAGGATTGAAACAAAAGAACAGCTCTCATTCAGTCTAGCAGTCTGAAATACAATTTTAACTGGATGTTTTACAGGACTTCTAAAAGGTCCCCCTCTCACACCTTGGAGAGATGAAACAAAAAATATATATGGCAGGAAACAATCCATGAACCACAGAGCTGAATAGACTGAGTTACCTCGTTATTCTGAAAAAAAGGTATAATAGAAACAAAACATTTATTCTGAAATCTTTGGAAAACAGTGTCAACCTTTTTTACAGAAATTAAAAATCAATAAGATTTATTTTTTATTCAAGATATCTTCTCTTGCAGCCAGCTAAGATCTCTGGCAAAACATTAGATGAATAAATCATTATCCAATAGAAAGCCTGTTTATGGAAATTAGATAACTTTATAGAAATTTTTATGACAGCAGATTTGCACTTCAACAGAAGCATCCTGACTTTGATTTATCTAGGTAATCTGTATTTATTAGTTTCTTGTGTTTGCCATTTAAATGAAACAACAGTTCTAGCCACTTAATATCTCTTTATGAGGGAGGGTTTTCCAAAGCCCTTGACATAAGCCTACTTTGCTTTAGCTGCAGCTAATAGAAACTTTGCTCTAGTGTGCAAGAGTAGTTGAATATAGCTAGAAACCAGGATTATATCAAAGAGTATGTGACTGGCCATAAATCAGTTTAAATCCATCCAATTATAGAGCTCTCAAAATAAAATTATAACTGTTAAATTAGTATTGTTAAGAGACTGTTTCAAGTGTGAATGCCAGAGTGATTGCTTAATAAATACCTATTTTAAAATGTTGTCAATAGCTTGATAAAATGCTATCCATAAAACTGTTACCATGAAGACTATGGGTGACTAAAAAGTGGGTTGGTAAATAATGGATTGTCACAGAGAGACTGCAGTCAGTCAGCCTCTGACCCACAAGGGGCAGGGGCACAACTCAGAGACACAGGGAGGGCAGGGATGGAGTTTAACATGAAGCATGGACAAAGTGGAGCTTTTTCATCCCTCATCCCTGGCCTTGCAACCCTTAATCTGACAGTAAAGAGGAAAGGAGAAGGACTGAAAGAAGCAAAATTTACCATCAAAGCTACTGATCTGCTATCCAGGGCTGCCTCCAAGTCCACTGGAATATCAAGCTGTCAGTGATCCCAAGAGGATGAACTCAAATGGAGACAGAGAGAACAGCTGGCACCACAGTCCCCATTGTGTTTTGTCAAGCCTTAATCACTGCAGCAAACTCACATCCCTGCCACCAGCTTTTTCACATCTTCCTCCCTTGAGCTCCTTTCCTCTTTGCCTGCTTTCAAAAGGCTCTACCCAAGATTGTATCTTCTGAAATTCTATTGTAGACCTGTGACCAAAACCACAGATACAGAAATCTTAAAATACCTCAGATGGTGATACAGGTTGCAATATGTTGAAGTTTTCTGATAACAGCAATGATTTGTGCCTATCTTTGTTTAGCAGTGAAGGTGCAGCTAAGGGCAGAATTTTCATAGCCAATTTACATCTATCAGACATTCAAAATGGAAAACTGAGCACAGACTGCAACAGCTTGAAAGAGCTACACACTCTAAAGCAAAGAAACACTGAGATGTAAAGAATTATTTCAATCTTGTACTTGTATACAGAAAAAGACCTACAGGAATGCCATATACAGTCCTTAATAGTCAGCTTTTAATAAGAATATGGAAAAATTGAAAATATTCATAAAGCAGCAACAACAGAACAATTCCTTAAGATTTTGAACTAAAAATTCCAAAACTTGTTATCCTAGAGGTGTGGCTAGGGGAGGATTTCATTGTGGTGTAATAGGGATCTGCAGGGGGAGCAGAATCTGATGGCAGGGAAAGCTTTTCAGTGTCATAATTAAAGAGAGAACAAGGCTGCAATAACTGCACCTGAAGATAGGCATATTCAGATAAGAAATAAGAGATACCTTTGTTAGGGGAAGAGTCATTAATAGCTTACCCAGAATTCTCCTCCTCTGCACACCTTGAAATCACAATTGAATAGGTTTAAACACAGCACCTGGTCTAACTCAAGCAAAGGTGTTGGATTGAAAACCAGCATGCAGGCGAGGTCAATGCTCACAAAATAATCACAGTAGTCATTTACAGCCTTAATTTATACAAATCTGTGACTTATTTCTCACCTTCATTCTGAAGCATGGTCAGAAGAGTTACAAACTAAATTAGTTCTTTTACATTCTATCACATGGCCATATGTCCCTACGCTTTCCATGCCAAAAATGCAGTCATTTGCCCAAAAATCTGATTTCTAACTGTACATACAAGCTAAATTACCCTGCCTGCTGTATGTGCTCATTCTAATTAACATCACAGAGCATAAGTTATACCTATAAGAAAGGAGCTATATCAAGTCAGAAAGAAAACAAAGGTAAAAATAAAACAGGAATATAACAGTGTTTTGTAAACTCCATTTTTCATTAACCTGAAAAACATCCAAAAAAAGGCCAAAATAACTGAGTGAAGACTTAGGGAGTCTTTGGCATTCAGAAACAAAAGAATCTTGTGAAAGAGATGAATAATGGAATAAGGAAATACATCCACTGACTGTTACTCTGGTCTGTGCTTACAGATTTGCATCTCAATTTTGGAACAGATTATAAAAGGAGTATCAACCATGATTCTTGTATTTTCTTTTTCAACTCCCAGCACTGTACTTATTCTGAACTCCACAGAGTGAATTAAGCCTGCCTCCATACCCAGTCACATTGAATTGCAGCCTTTTCTTTGTCTACATGCAGACAAGGTCAGTGTAGACGAAGATCCACTTCAAGCCTGCACTGTCCAAAACCAGGTGAAAAAACCCCAGATGACAAAAGGTGCAAACATTTTTAGTCATTTTCAGGTTCATAAGAATTGAAGATTAAAGTTTGAAAAGGGTGAATTAAGGCACTATTTTGGACCTCAAAACCTAAGCTACGCTTGAAACCTACTGAGGATGAATACAGACAAGGCCAGGAAAAGGGAATCTGAACACATATTTTGAAGGCTACTTTGAGGCTTTAGCAAGCCATCAGCATTCTGGTTTATGCTGCCACACCCATGGCATTCTGCATCCTTCTACTCTCAATTTAGCAAGCTAAAGCAGGACTCAAAACCCCACATTATAAAAATTTATCCTGGCCCTACACAAACATGTATGTAGGAACACTTGCAAGTATGAATAAAGTTAAATTACATGTAGCAGTAATATAATTCTGTTTGAGACAATCAGTTTGTGACTCAAGTTCCTTTCCATTGAGGAGATTCTGGGGCATTTTGATTCTACTACAGCACCATGACAAAATAGTATTTTACCTATTATCCCACACATGGTAGAATCTTAATATCTGCAGGAACAGTTTGCATCCTGTGCTTTTCCCAATATTTGCAATCTGCTTTCTTGTGTTCATTAGTGGAGCACTTATCTTTCAGTCAGGCATCTTCCTAATGCAAAGATTTAACAATAAACAGAGGTCTCACTGAATTTACTTGGTGCAGTGAAAAGGCAAGGAAAAAAATACAAACATTTCCAAACACTCAAAATCTAGAAGCCTGTCAAAAAAATGTAATAAAATGTTTTATCTTCAAAAACCGACTTCTTCTATGACTCTAACTGATGTAAATCACAAAGCTATGTTGTTTGAGCTGAAGTCAGTCTCTGGTTGACTGGCCCATTAACTCCTGTCTTCCCAACTACCAAAAAAACCCAACAATTCTCTAAAAGCATTTCCCCAAGGACTGTCAGAAATATGCTTAGCTAACATTAGGAACCACACTAACTTTCATTTTCCCCCATAGATTTTGCATTGTTGAGAACACCAATATCTATACCTTAAAAGTCACAAATAAAGCAAGAGTGAAAGAAACCTGGAAAAAGTTTCCTGGCGAACAGCCTCAGGAAAGGGAAAGTTAAAAAATGTGAGCACACATTACCATTCCTTTCCTGCCCAGAAGGATTTAGGGATGTGCTACAATACCAGCTAGAGAAGCAGAACTCCTTATTTGAGCACAGCATTTTAATTGTGTTAACAAAGCCAGGAGCAAAACCAGGCAGATGTATAGCCTGAAACAAATTTTTGTACTGTATGGTATCAGTAGCTCTTTAAAAATTAATCTATTCTCATCTGAAATAGCTGCTGTCCCAGAAGGTCAGTAGCTAACTGCACATTATTGTCACTACTAACTTTAATGAAACCAGATTTTCTCTAAGTAGCACCAATAAGCACTAATTGGATCAATCTGCAGAGAGATGAACAAAATGCACCTCACCTTAACTCTGCAATGGGGAAATACATTGATTATTCCAACAGCTCACCTCTTCTCCAAACTTACAAAAGAAAATAACTGAAGCCAGAGTCTCTAAATAAGATGAAATGTCTAAATGCAGTGAAAAACAAAGGGAGAACAGAAAAATGTTGAAGACAGATTGTGCTCAAATTTTAGTTGTAGTTTGCAGAGAGAAGCAATAGACTGAATCAGTTCTTTCTTTCCTTTCCCTATTTCTTCTTTGGCCTTTAAGTACCAGATATTTAGAAGAAAAGGCCTAAAACTGCAAATTGCAAAGCTCTGGAAGACTAGTTTATATCTATTTTGGTCAAACCCTTCAGAAGGTTTCATCTGCATTATGCTGTCCTCAGTTTTATGAACTAATTACAGATGTCTCACTCCTGCCATGGCTGTTCAATGGGGAACATTGAATATCCAGATTTCCCCTTCAGCTAAGTAATAGATGCTATGATTGGGAGAAGATGGATGGGCCTGAGAAGGGAGTAACCTAAATAGAGTGACCCTAACAAAGAAAGTAGTAATTGTGCTTGTCCTGACTGACTGGTTCTAGGTCTCTACCTGATCCAACATAACTGGAGACATTCAGTTTCGGGAAAGGAGACAAAACCTCCCATGAACTCAGTATAATCTGGTTATAAAACAAACACCAGAGACGACCATTATCCTCTGTCTTATGGTGGATGCTGCTGCTGAAGTCCTTGCCCTAAGAAATGTGGCCTTACAGCAATGCTAATGGTTTTCAGTGAAATCCAGGCAGAATTGATTTTCAGTTTATCCAGAATTCATATACCTGCCCACTACAGTGGGGAAAAAAAATCATGCTTCTCTGCAGCATTTTTCTGAGGAGCAGACAGCTCTATCACAGTGATGCCTTCAGCAAGCAGACAGGAAAAACTGAATTGCCAATCAGTATGTTCACACAGACCAGTTCTGAAATTCAACTCCTACTGGAGGAGCCAAAGGACACAAGACATTCACTGCATGAATAGACAATGAATAATTGCTTGGACCATCAGCAAGAAGACCCAAAAATAAAAAACAGCCTTCTGTCAGACCTTCACAAACCATTAACACAGAACAGTTTTGGCTACCACAATTGAGAGAAGGGGGTATCAATCCTCACAAGCAGGAGTAAAATTTTCACTCTGACCTTTTGGCAGAAGTTTCCAAGCATCTCACATTATTCTTGCCCACCTGCAACTACTGCTGAAATTAATTTGCTGCCTTGGAAAGAATGCTCTGAAACCAAGCTTCTCTTGTTTCACCAGAAGTGAAGACTTTCAATTCCTATATTCCTTGTGGAGATTTCTATCCTCTTCATGTAACTTTCCTGACAAGTCCAGAGACCTGCCAACACACTATTTTATACTCTGGCATAGCTAATAACTGCAGAGTAGTTGTAGAACATGTCATACATTTTTCTGACACCAGAATTCTCTTCTTAAAGAATAACGACACAGCTTCAACATTTTTAATTTGAGCAAACATACAGACATCTTTGAACCAGCAGCAGCCTCAACTCTCAAATTCTAGAAGAAACTAGAATGAGCTTGCAACAAGCAGATCCTTTGAGCTGAACTGATTGCATTACTATTTTTATTAATAAAACAAGATTAGTAGGTAGAGGCCACTAGCAGATTTAAAAGATGTGGCTTTTAGACATTCATAACTGCATTGCATAAATCGCCTCTCAATTAATTCTTACCATACTGGAGGTGAGATCTACCCCACAAAATACAAGATACCTTAAAATGTGCAAACAAATGATAATGTTAAATGACAGATGACTGAGGTTTGGAAGCATCATTGCTAGTCCTATTTAATACTTATAATAATGATCAGGAAGATAGTAAAGAGAATGGTAATGAATACTCCAGATTAGAGGGATTAGAAACATGACCAGAAATTACCAGCAAAATGCAAACTGCAAAGTCATAAACTAAGATACCTGGAACAAAATAATCCAAAAACTGGTCTACACATCTTCTGTAGTAAGGAAAGCTGGAACTGGATAAAGTAATAAAACAGCATGTTTATATCTGTATGTATGCCTGTTTAGAGAGGCATAATGTGTATATGTTTATATGGGCCAGATACAGGCAGAAATGCTCTGACTACAAGGAGCATCATAGGACTATCAGAAAACCTCTGTTTCCTCACAGAAAAACAACCTTTTTCAAGAGAACATTCTGAATTTTTTCAAAACTTATTTTGTTCATCAACAAAAACTTAATATTTGGTTTGCCTTTAATATCAAAGGAAAGTAATATTGTGCATTCAGTTTATGCCACGCGTGTCAGTTTGTGTCTGAACTCAGTAAAATTTCCAGGCTCAAGCAGTGAAGCTACATGGTTATTAGTGAGTTAATGTTCAGGAGTATGACTAGAAAAATAGCTACAATTATTAGTTCAGAGGAAAACAGTGACAATTATAAAAACCCCCTACAGCAGTTTGCTGGATTAAAAGATACTGGACACATTTATGACAGCTACAGGGCAACTCAAAGGGAGGACCAGCTTTTGGCTGTATTAATGGACTCCCAGTACCAGAACATCTTAAAAAAAACTATTTCCTAAAACAAAGCACAGTGAAATTAAAAAAACAAACAAAAAACCTATTTCACTGTTTAATATCCTTGACTAAAAAATACTGTCCCAAGTAAAGCTGCAACATTTCCAAGCACGAGTCAGCCAACACAGAGTGAATGTTTAAGACAGGATGTCTGTCACTAGCACTTTAGCTGATTGATTTCACAGCTCTGCCCATTAATAAATGAATTCTTGCAAAGACATTCATTTACTTATTGACTCCTATCTCCTTAATAAAAAAAAATTTGTCTGCGTAGTGAAACATCTTGGCTCTTCGGTCCTTTAAAATACTCTAAGTCCCATCAGCACTCTAAAGTAACAAGGAGCAGTAAAATCTAATTTATTCCTAAATGCCAAGACAAAAATAGACATACAGGAGTTATAAATAACCTAAGAAGGATGCAAGATAAACACAGAGCAGTTTCAAGCATTACATATATGCAGAGACACCAACATAAAATTTGCACTGTCCCAAGGATCTGAGTAAAAGCAGCTTTTTCTCTCCCCATCCTTGCTGTAGTTTTTGAAGCTCATTTTTAACAGTTTCATACCTACTTTTTTATTCACCAGTTATAAACACAACTAAAAAGGTGAATGGAATCAGAAACAGGAATCCTGCAAGTTAGTGCAGAATCCAATTCATTGACACAAGGGCATGGTGATAAAAACAGAGGCAAAGTATTTCAACTCCATAGCCTAAGAAATACTAAAACCTCACAACTAAAATATGGTCAAATAGGAAAGCAAATTGGAAGTGAGAACCGTTCTTCTGGTCTGTCAGCTTTTGCAGCAACACAGAGGTCACACAGCTAGAGAATAGCCCATCTACAAAAAGAAGCAGCCAAATCACATGGACTCACCTTTAGCTATCAAAACAAAGCACTGTTTATACCAAGCCCATTCCCTTCCTTCTGGAACGTGACTCTGCACCTGGCCACAGGGACATGCTGCAATTCACCTCCAGGGAACGCCAACTGACACCCAGGGTGTTGGTTTAGCTGGGGAGCCAAATCACTCAGCAGCAGTCCCTGCAGTGCCAAGCATCTTCAATTTTCACCCTTAATTCCCCCTCACTGTTTCAGTTATTTGCCATGAGCTCATGCTTAATCAAGGGAGAGCAATAGGTTCCACAGGACAAGACCTTCTGCTGCTCTAGAGCTACTGCAGGCAAACTCTTTGTAGTTTATGGGAAAAGTTAATATCTCAAGAGATAAAATACAGAGTTCTGTTTCAAAGAGTATTTTATGCTGAAGAAAAGAGCACAAGAAGGGATTTCTGTACTTGTAAATGACATGATTTAAACTGCCAAAACAAAAATATTAAAGAGAAGCAACACTAACTCAAGAAACAAAACTATCTGTAAGCAGTTTTCAGGCAATGAATCCCTGTTCAGATGAGGGTCACTTGAGTTATTGTGGCATGAAAGCACAACTCCATAAGAATTTGGGGGGAACAAAACAAAAACAAAATTTAAAAAAATAATAATAGAAACTTGATGGGTGTAGTATGTAACAGAACCAGTGAGTGCAATGCTTGATTCAGAAAGGAAACACAGCTGAGTTGCAGATGCTGGAGACACAAGAAAATCTGAAGTAGTAAAAGTCTGGCCAAGAGAGGCTGCTCAGACTCAGATAATTAGCAGTAAACAGGTACACTCACCATGTTATAAAAGTCCTTTCAATCGAGGGGAAATAAAAAAGAAACCCCAATTTGGGACTATAGAGATTGCATTTCAGATTATAAAAAACTTCATTTATCAGGAACATCAGTAGCACCAGTCATAATCATATATTTTCTCTTCCCCTCTCTTTTTTCTGTTATTGGTTTATCAGTACAGCTTTGACCAGAATGCCAAATTTTTTAGAGGCTCTGGTGTCTTGTCATCAAGTGCTCGCCAACTACTGGACCTGAGGTTCCCAAATGGTCTTAGCTCAAGTCCTTGGAGAAATCCAGGCCAGGAACTAAATACTAAAATCATAGTGAGAGATAAACTTCTGCAAGTCTAAAGTTTGCACTCATACAAAATTAAAAACCAAATAAGAAACCAAATTAAATTTCCATTTTCTGTGATTACTGGATTTGTATCTCCTGAACAAAAAGTTACAGGTAAAAAAAATATTTATTTTTCATTCCTGTTCTCTGGTAAGCGCATTGCAAAGGGACCCAAATCCAGAGCTCAAAATCAAACAGTAACCTGTACTGAAATCCATGCCCTGTGTATGTTCCAGTTTTAAAGTACATCAAGTCATGCTTTGCAGTTTGCACACCTCCCAGTGTATCTTTTATCCTATTTTAAATCACTTCCACATTCAATAGCAAATCAAGGCACAGCATTGTCCCATCTCTTCATAAGCACAGTCCTTTTTCCTTTAAGAAGAAAAGTGAATATGTGTCAAAGCCACACGGCTTCTCACCTACAACCAAGTGATTTATTTCCTCAAGAAAAACGGAGCAGACAGGAAAGGATGATCTATTGCAATGTGCTCCTGCAAGCTGTTACAGCAGTGCCCCGAGCAGCACTGACCTGTTCTTGGTCACACCAGGTTTGTTATCCTGCCCCCAGCAATGAGCTACATCTCCATGATGAGTATTCCTGGGATACAGGAGGCCCTCTGACACGGAGGGGATGGGAAGTGCACCTGCTATTCCTGCCCACCTGCAGGGCAGAGGACTGGACCAGCAAAACCCCCAGTGAAATAAAGCTGGTGTTGCAGTACAATGAGGAAAGCTTTTTGCTCGAGTCACACCAAGCCTGGGAGGAGCATTGTCTGCTTTCCAGCAGTAGAGAATATATCAGGCTTGAACCTTACCCAAAAATTTGAAAGTAGTCTCCGAATTGCATGGAAATCTCTCTACAAGAGTTAAGAGCACCAGATGAGATGTGAAGACACACCTAACATCTGAATACAAGATATTTGCTTACTTCTGAGAATGAAACTAATCCATGTGGGACTTGTCTCTGTAAAATTGCTCCTTTGCCATAAAAGATGAGGTTCCACAGAAAACATCCACAGGTTAGATCTTTGTCCCTTGAAATAAGTTGCACATGGCTACCCAAATTCTTCAAAGAGATCAGTCAAAAAAACCAAAAACCATTATCTGTGCTCCCTCCCACTCCCTTTAGTTTTACTAAACAACCAACCACCACAAAGACTAAATTGGAGAGAGCTGGTGGGAGGATAAGCAGTGGCAATGACAGGCAGGTGCATGTCATCTCCAGCAACCTCAGCACAGCCTGATGAAGGCTGCTCACTGATGTTCTGTTAGAACAGGCACCTGTACCACAGTAACAAGGCAAGGTCTTTTATGAATGAGATCTCTCTGTAAGGCCCTGCACAGAGGCCCCTAGGTAGCTCTTCTGAGCACAGAGATTTATGAGTGCAGATTTGTGACTATTGATTTACTGCAACCTTTTGATCCCGAGCTGTGATCCCATTAGCTCTCAGAAAGGCAGGAGTGAGGCCCTGCTGCCAGTGCAGGTGGGGCTTTAAATGATCCCTCTCCACTGCAGGCGAGTGCAGGGGGATGACACAGCAGGTGCAGGTGTCTTGAGCCCTCTACTGGGCAAATAAGTGCAAGATGTTGTCATGGAGTAGATTTACAAAGAGAGAGAAAAGTTGTTGATGCCTATAGTCTCTATGCATTTTGGAAAAAAAAAAAAAACCCAAAACTCTGTCCTATTCAAATTCCAGAAGAGAAGTTCTGCCTAAGAAAAATACCCATATCCATATAAATAAAGTTTCCTGCTTACTGTGCTGCAGGATAAAGCTGTATAGCTACTATGACTCAGCTGAATAAATCTTAGGGCATAATACACAGAATTACTAGGCATGGGCACTACAGCAGGCTGGGGTGAGGAATGGGGAAAAGAAGTCTAAGTTAAACTACAAATGTTTTTTTGGGCACACTCCATTTTGTAATTTGAAAAACAGGTGGAGATGGAGCTGTGTTGAGAATTAATGCTGAGTTACCCAACAAGTCATTCAGAGACATCCTGCTTGAGTCACGCAGCAGCAGCAGACACATTTAGCCAGAAATTCACTGGAGTCACCTCATCACTTCTTCAAAAAGTTTAAACCTCTGTCTGCTAAGTGACTCAGCCTTTTTCAGAATGAAAGATGTTGTAGAAAGTTACTCAAATTCAATTCTCCAGAACACCTCCTTCCAGACACCCAGCAGCTTTCTGTGACAGGAACAACTTAACCTTGAGCAGCACATGTTTTGTTTGTGACATTAGAACTACAGAAGCATTTCTGGTTTGCCACGAGAAGGAAGCAGGTCTGACAGACATATGCGTACATGTGAGGCTTTCAGCTACCTGACAAAGCTTGCAGAAGATGACCAAGTTCAGCTCATTGAGTTTTACCCACAGGCAAAATTATTCAGATATGCAGATATTATTTATAATTTATATTTATAGCTATATAATTATGCAGATACTCTGATATAGCTGTCTGTCACTGTTTGTTCCATTTCCATTCTTCCCTTCATCACGTATCAGACACACAAGGCAGTTGTAAGACAATATACAGCTGGTACTATATATATATTCTATATATACATTCTCACAAGTTAGCATAATCAGCATAGCAGTCTCATTTGAGAGCTCCTATGGATGCAGGCAAGCTGGAAACCTGGCCTAGAGCCTCCATCAATTGAAATACAGGATGATTATTGGAAATGAGAGGTGGTTTCTAGAGAAAATTAAACATTTTCTTACATACTAGAGGCACAGCAAGCTCTAAACTAATGATGACCTTTTTTCCATGGGATCTAGCAGCTCCTTAACTCACCTACTTTTTAATGTTTATAGGTACCCTCTCAGCCACAGTGAGCACTTGTCAGCACCAGCAATGGAGCAGTGGAAAACTAAAGAACAGCAAAAAGTCAGGGAGGCTACATTTGAATCTCTTGCAGCTCCATCTGCTGCAACACTAAATCAAAAGAAATAGATTCTCTTCATGTTCTGTGGGATTTGCCAATTGTTTATTCTTTGTCTGTAAGGCATTATTAACTACCAACTGACCCACATTAGTATTTTCTGAGTCTTTTTTGGTCTTTAAGAAGAGATTCTGTTTTTTCCCCATTCTTGCAATCCAGCACCACCCCCAGCTTTCCATGAACTCTTAGAAAGGGGTCTCTACTCACAAGAAAATAAGAAGAAGGGGAAAAAAAATACATGACATTGAGATTGATTAGGCCAGTGGGTTCCACAGACTTCTCCCTGCCTGGGCAAAGAAAGATCATGGAATTTCAGGGTCTCAACAGCTTCGGGTCAGGAAGATGCATACAGAGACCTGGAATAGCGGAAGGTAAAAAACATGAGAAATATTTATTGGAGAAGACACTGCAGGGTGGTCTACAGATTTCTCTAAGTATCACTGTCAGAAAAACATGCTGTAGTAATCAGCTACAAATCTCTGATCCAAAACTGGAAAACCAGGCACTTAATAATCAGCAAAACAAGCTTCCTGCCCAGCTAGGAAAGAACTTGCCCTCCTGTGCAAGTTGTTCTTTGCATCTTTCTGCCAACCCTACTAATTACCAGTGAGAGCAGACCATGCCAGTGGGGGATATACAGCAATTATCAGAGGTTGGGCTCCTCTGAGTTTCCTTTTACCAAGGACCCTGCCTTTCTTCCTTTATTTCATCCTACCTAACTACCCTGCTCTAATTTATAGCTTTGCTGCAGCAACACTGTAGTTAAAACAGAAATGGCACTTCCACTCTAAACCTCATTTTATTCCTTTCATTTGAGTTCATTACTTCAGTTACCATAAAAAAGTGCTTTCTGGCAATCTCTGTCCTCCACCTCCTCCTCAGCAAAAAATATTTGTCATTCCCCAAGGACACTGAATGGCTGATCCTGAGCTCTCTCCTTCAGAGCCTGCAAATTTGTCTTCAGTGACAGCTTCTGGAGGTAAAACCCCACAAGGATAGTGCTGCACTGTCTGCCTAGGAGAGAATTTGAGTTCTCAAAGAATGTAAAAAAAAATGCCCCATATACATGGAGGAAGGAAAGAGGCTTTGACCTCTGCCCTGACAGCACTTCAGTTCTCTGCTTCTATTTTGAGGCTTCTTTGATCCCCAGAAGACCTGTCTGCAAATTTTACAAGTGATGTGCATCAAAAGTCAGCATGTATGACAGTTACATGAGAAGTCACACAGTCACAATCTTGGACTGCACTCACTGTGCAGGCTCCTCAGAGGGCAGCAGGGCATCCTCAGTCGCAGCCCCATCACACCAAAGAGAAAGCAAAACAAATCTAAGAGCTGCAAGCTCCTCCAGTCCATTCATCCATTTGATTAAAGAGCATTGAAGGACAAAGGCAAGGCAGAGCAAGCTTTATTTCTATAAAACCCATGGCCTGTCAAGAGGCTTGTGGGAGCAATAAAGCAAGGGGCGTTGAAACTTCACAAAGGATAATTGCCCCACCACGAGTTGTGGTGATGGGAATTTGTCAATTTTATGAATAGGCTTTATTTTTCATAAGTATTAAATCCTATTTCATAGCTCCCCTGGTATCATTTTAGATACCAAACCCACATTTTCTTATTATTATTAACCTTAGATTCCAAAAGTGAACAGCAGCTTACTTTGAATCAACAAACCATAAAATTATTCTGCACATTTGTGTGCAAGCAGACACACATGAAATACTGCAAACTGTCCCGCCCAGTGGAGAAAAAATTGTTGCTCAAACACCTTTAAGTTAACAATAAGTAATAAAAAATAAGCAGAAAATGCCAGCTCTTCAAGTATTTCCCAAAGTTTTGAGTTTTTTTTGTTCGGGTTGTTTTCTCTAATGCTATGAAGAGCAAGAACAGATGTAAATCTTGGGGTCAAACCCTACTGGTGAACACAAGGCATTCAGCCAGTTGTGACCCCACATACTAGTAGGTAAAGCAGCTCTTTCCTTTTCCAGGCTGCATTTCACATTCAGCCCACAGGACTAAAAAAATTCTGCCTCTCGCTGTTAGCTGATTATCTCCATCACTGATTTTGAATTATCCTCTGATGCATCTGGTAATGACCATTCTGTGGGATAAAATGCCAGATTATATGAGCTATTGGGAAAATGAAGCAACTGTAAAGACACAGAAATACCATGAAAGCTTTTTGGTGGGGCTTGGCTCACACATGCTTTTTCAGAGTGTGAGGGAAAAACAACAATATGTGCTATCAATTATTTCTGCCCACTCCTCCTCTTACTTTTATTTTCATTTATGACAATTTAGAATCTTGTTGTTATACAACTGGTTTAATCTGATAAAAATGGGTCAGATAAGAGGATTTTAAAATTTGCTGACTACTGCATCCATTCAATGAGGTCTGTGAATAAAGTGATTAAGCTATGTAAAATTCAATAAAAATTACAGCATAATGGAGATGCCCATTAATGACTTAAATTATAGATTGTTTTACAGCTCTAAACTCTTTGGGGCACTTTCTTCTTGTTGTTCTTGGGATTCTGAAGGGAAAAAGTAAACAAGAATGCAATTATGTAAGTCATGTATTTTGCAATCAGAGCTTCCCAGACCATTCTTTGTCCACCCCATATGAGGGAGCCTCTGGCATCTCTGAATTAAAAGGAGACACTGCTTTTCTTCAGCTTGAGCAGTTGTACAAGGCAGCTTTCATCACCTTTGTGTCTTTTGGCTGTAAGAAGGGAAGTGGGACATTGATCTTCCTATCCTCTTCATCAGAGGAAATAATCTATCCACAGGGACTTGATTAAAACACATTTCAATCACAGAAAGTTCTGTGAAGTTGAAGAAATATTTCACAGCATATTTTTAGGATCTGTTGTAAAAATAGCCTCCTCTTACAAATACATAAAAAAAAAGCCAACCAAAAAACCCAAAATGCTTCTTTCCACTACATCCCAAGGAAAGTTTCTGAGATGTGTAGGTTGGATAAGGCACAAGAGAAGCAGCAGCTTTCTTGCTGCTGGTGCCTGTCCTGATGGTAGCTGTGACATTGCAGTGACAGGAACATTCTGTCAGCCCAGAATCTTCTACAGTTCAGAGGCTTCTGGGTTTTGTTCTAAAACAGGTTGTAACAATTGGAAGAAAGAGGCAGTCTCAGAAACCATTAAAAAAACCTGCAGAAAAACATCCATCCAGGGAAAAAAAAAAAAAAAATCGCTTTTATGTCCCTTAGTGAAACTATCACAAAATATCCCTAATTCTAGTGAGAATCTATTACTTCTGCTGCTAGAATGGCTCAGTCACAGATTAGTTTATTGCTGATAGAAACAGAACACAACATGACAGCAAAAACAGAGTAGAGAAAGAAAAACACTTCTTGTTGGATTCACTGCTAGTGGCATCTTTGCCAGGTAAAAATCAGCATAAAACAGTCCCATTTATTGAATGCAATTGGCCTGCAAGAAATGATTTTTCCATAGAAGATTCCAGCTCCAAGAGAATATTAAGGTTCTCACACCCGAGTGTCTGAACGGACCTTCACTAGAAAGGACAGTATTAATTTACCTCTGTTGTGAGATAGTGAGAGATACTTTACAGAGTAAAGAAATAATGTGGGAAATGAAGAAAAAGAGAAAGAATTCTATCTGTACCTTGAAATAGCAAAGAGCCAATGGCTATCTATGAAAGGATCTCAATAGCCACCCTGAAACCTGTGACACCTGAAGATTCAAACGTCCTTGACACGAAAGGGAAGCCCACTGTGGGCAAACAGGAACTTTACATGTCTAACAAGCTCTCCTGCAGTACTGCAGCTCCAGGCAGGAAACTTATGTGTCATGTCAGTCCTGGAGCTGAGCTGCCCACGAGTTTTATTGGCTGTTTTCCTAACAGAGATTTTAACACTCTCCTGGGGTACACCACATTTATGGACAAGTTTCTCTGGCTCCAGATTTGACTTGACCTGTTCATATTTACAAGCTCCTTTTATTCCCATCTCTGCACGGCAGCCCACTGTTGCTAAATTACCAAGGTAACAAGATTCTTTAATATTCACAGTTTTGTTCCACCAGTTGTGACAGTCTGCTTTTCATTCCTGCTGTCAGTCTCTTGGCTTTCTCACTAACACTCCTATTTCCATCTCCTCTCCTGTAGCAAATAACTTTCTAAATAAATATCAAGCAGAAAAAAAAGTGAGAAAAATTATATCATCCACCCAGCAAAAGTCTCTGATGATCTATAGTGTTAATACAAGACTCCCAGAGGTGTAGCTGAGAGTGATTTTTCATAAGGGATTCTCCATCCAGCTTTAAAGGCAAAGGTAGCAACACCCACACTGCTTGATGGCTGAAGAAACCAAATCCCAGAGTTGTGATAACATTGCTGACCTGCAGTCTCCTGGAGAACATCTCACAGGTACCTGCAGCCCAGCAAAACCCCTCCCTGCCCAGTCAAGAATTAGCTCCAGACCAAGCTGTCACCAACACCTCCATGGGGACACACCGACTCAGCCTCCTGCCATGTGGTTGAATTTCACATTGGTTTAAAAAGCTCTGTACTGACAGGAATGAAGAAACACACCCAAACCCACTAGAAAACGCATGTTTTAGCTCTAGTAAAGTGTTCAATTTAGCTTAGGTATACAAGACAACAGGGCTGTCACCCTGTGACCCAGGTATTCCTTCCCTGCCTTTGGGTGGGAGCCAAGGAAGAAGGGAGATTTTGCTCAGAGAAGAAACCTCAGACACGCCTAAGGAACCAATCCTGCAGGATTGGAGGGAACTCTCAGCTTAGTACTGGTTTTGTTAATGTAATTGCAGCAAAGTCTGGGGGATCCCCTGACAAGAACTGCTATCAGAGCTCACAAAGGAGCTTTCCATGAAGGGAAGAAGGAAAAAAAAGATGACTTCCTTCTCTGAAGCCAAACAGCCTTTTCTCATCCTTTGATCAAAGGCCTCACACTTTTCACTTGAAACACTTGGTAAAACAACACCAAATATTAAGAAAAGAATAGAAAAAAGGTATCTACAGCTTTTCACTGAATATAAAGTTAAAAATAAATCATTCTAGCCCTTTCCCTTCCTTGCCAATACCATTTATAATGCTAATGTGTCCCTGTTTCCTGACTGAGGCCTTTAAGGGGGAAAAAACAAGGAATGTACACATTCAAGTAATAGGATGTCTTTGTCAGTTCATTCAAAATCTGCATTTCTATTGAACAGCCAGGCCTTTTCCTTCATGCCACTGAAATGCCTGATTTTACTCAAACAGCTACTGCCTACACTCACTAACAAATAAGTGATCATTCTCTTCCCGTTCAAGAGCTGTGCCTAGTGGCTCACAAGGGACTTGGTTACATGGCAAAAGCAGCAGTGTGACAATATTATAATGTATGCCAGGTCGCTATTCAAAGTGTTGCAGATAATTCCCTCATCATTTCCATGTTCCTATGGAAGCATGCTATAATCTTTCTCCTCCTACATAAAGCTTTAAACAAGAAAAGATTATTGTAATCTTTTTCTTCCCATGTCACACAAACAATGTAATCTCCTGGCTGTGTCAGAAGAAAATTTCTATCTGTAAACATCAAATCAAACTTGAGAAAGAGTTGCTGCAGCCTTCATGGTATTGGTAAACAGTTATGTAAGCAATTTGTATATATTTAAGTGCATTGTTGGAAGATTGAAGTTCTAGGCTGCCCAGAACCCCATAAGCACCACAGGTGGAAAACACTGACTGGAATTAGGAACTAGACACAGGTCAGCAGGCAGCACAGCACTCACTGAACTACACACACTTCACTGTGGCCTCAGAAAAGGCTGAACTTGTTGGCCTTGGACCCTTTTTTCTTCTGTTAAGTGGAGCCAGCACATCTCAGAAGCATTACTAGGAGTTAAACTGAAGGCTGCAGGGATGGTTCAGATGCCAGAGGACAAGAGGAGGTGGTTACAGACAGTGATAACACTTCCTCATTCATTGCCTCAGAACCCAAAGTACAGTAAGATCTCACTTCCAGGGCATTGGTAAGATTGAAGTTCAAGATAGAAAGCTTTGTGAGAAACTAACTCAGGCTTTGCAAAGCAAAGTGGTGGCCTCCATAAAGAGGTCTCAGCATTGCAGAAACTTTGGGTATTCTGCCCAGGTACATTCACCCTGGGAATACCAACCTCAGCGAGCCAAAGTAGTGACTAGAACAGAAAAATCAAAGTGTTTCCCCTACTTTCTTGTTTGACATTTTAATAATACAAGACAAATACTGTAACAAATACCAGCTAGTGCAAATAGCTCTAGAAGTTGGGAATTGGGACAGAGGGGCTGTCAGAACACAGGCTTTTGTTGGGTCTGAGGAGCTACTGTGACCTGGAAACATTTGTGTGGGAGATGTGCACTTGCAAACTCCTCGTGTTGTACTATCAGAAGATGTAAATCTGCAAAGACCCCCCATCTTTCTCTAGCCTTCCACTTGATCATGACTAATCTTGAAGAAATATGAACACCTGCCTTAGGGACTTTCTCTGGTAAAAAAGACAATCAAGTTTCAACAGAAGTTTTGCAGTCTAAGTGCACTTCTCTCATCAGACCGGAGGCAGACAGTCAAGGAAAGAGACAAATCAGCTGAATAGAGGATACCTTCTAAATCAGAGCAGAAGAAGAAATAGTGTCTCAAATGAAAAGCCAAGGCCCAGAAATAATAAATATGGGTCTAATGGATTTATACACAAGCTCCATTTCCCACCAGCCCCTGCAACCTCACTCTATTCACTAGTAGAGGTGAGAATTGTCTGGACAACACTCCACTTCCATGATGGGTACAATGCTGGACTCAAAAAATCCCACTTGCAATGGTAACAAGGGATAACTATCTTACAACCCCAATGGGAATGGAGAACTGTCTGTATGCAAAGGACATAGCAAGTTAAGATTTTCACAATGTATAGGATTGTGAGGAGGAATAAAAGCAGAGAAAATGCATCTGGATTTCAGTAAGTAGCAATAAACCCAGTAAATAACAAACAATCTGACACATGGAATTCAATTTCTGTTAGCAAAAAAGGCACAGGAAAAGGGACTACACTGGAAACTGGGGCTACTACAGGAAATAATTCCTAGACAATGGACCATTTCCAGCTAGTATGAGAGTTTTAAATGCCATCTAATGTCAGTAAAATGCAGAATAAGCTGGCAATCAATCATGGCTCAATAAAATAGTAGGTGTATTGCTATTAGCTTCAACGAGGTAAAGATTTTATCTGGGGAATGATGATGTTTATTAGGATTACACTAAAAGATATAGATGTTTTCAGGACTGAAAACAAATATGCAGTCAGCAAAGATAAACCCTAGACACTGCACGCTCATGCTCAGGTTGAGCTTTTAAAGCAGTTACCTCAAGGATTGTAACTAAACTTTTTAATACATCTTCTTCCTTAAGTAACATCATGTGTCATGTAAAGAAAAGATCTGAAATTGCAGATTTACACCACCTTTCTCCTTCCACACCCAGACCAATACCATGGATCCCAAAGGAAGATCCAGCAGTGGGATAACATGGAAGTCACAAGGTATTCAGTTGGGTCCACATGCTGCAATGGACATTGAAATCAATTAAATGCAACAAAACCAGATCACTCCATCTTGTCTAGTAGTACTCACTGAAAGGTACTGGGGATCCAGTTTTTATGGCTGCTTCTAGACTGTGATTTCCAGGTCTTTAGAGAGCTGAGGTTTTAGTTTCTTCAAGCAATCCTTGCCTAGATTTATAATGTAGCTGCATGCACTTCACCTCCCCAGGAAGGTGAGGGAATACAAACAGCAGATCCAAGAGCTTGTGGGTCAGAGCTCTGCAAGATGTGGATTGGAGGTTCAATCCACTTACCTATAACCAGTGAGCTAAAACAGAGCATGGAGTACAGGGAGCTCATCTTCTGTCCTCAGCTTTGTTCATTGGCACAGAAGAGGTTTATTTGCTGGTTTGTTTTCCAGAATTTACACTTTATTAATTCTTTCAAAAGTTTATCTTCTAATGTTTCCTTTATGCAATTCATCATCGTTACTCTCAGCTGAAGGGCAAGCTTCTTTAAACAGGCTGCTGCTGCCTGAGTTTTAGACAACTGATTAAAAAAAAAAAAAAAGGATCATTCATTATTCAGATATACTTTTCACATGGCAAGGTTTCTGATCCTTTCCTCTGGCTCTGTACAGCCATTTACTCCTGGGCTGGAAGACATGCTGCAGAGGATTCAAGACAAGCACCTGAGCTGTTTTGCTCCAGGAAAAGAGAACAAAATCGATGGCGTTGAAGAGATGCTTCTTAGATACTTACCAGAATATAACACTGTGTTAAACAGATGCTAACTAGTTAATTCTACTCAACTTCATACAATTACAGCAACAAGAAGCATGGCAATTCTGGAAGCAAAGCTTTATTTGCTCAGTAAGATGACACACAGGTGTCCCAAACTATCAAGGACATTTGCTCTTTGGGTAGCAGTTTTTGAACAGGAGGGAAAAATTTAAAATGCTGCTTTCAGGTAAAGAATCCTGCCCATCTCCTACCAAAGTGCTTTTATTTTCCCTCCTGGCAGATCTGTGTAATGTGTTTTACAGTGTTAGTCCATACCATTCAAACAAATCCTAGGTAAGTAAATGGTATTTCCACTTTTATTTTTATGATCCAAAGAAGATTAATGGGCCTATCTCCCTTCTTGTTCCCCTACTCTCCCAGTTTCTCAGCCTCTCCCTGAGTCTAAGAAGCTTGTGTAAAAAGAAAAATCTTTCCTGGTGAGTAGTTTTCAGCACCTCAGCTTATTACATTTAATTTGTGTTTTCTGATGGGCATTCTTTGTTAAGACAGAGTGCTCTAATAGTCTGCCATGACATAAGATCACATCTTTTCTTACTTCCAATGTTATTTTTGAGGTATTGCTGCTAGTACCAAGCTGAAAGAACATGAATACAGGAGTTCCATCTGTGATCTAAGGGCCACAAGTTAATCAGAGTCCAGGGTCACACACACACTTTGAAAGGTGCAGGTTTGCTTTTCTCACTGTTTGCAGCTCTTTGTTTCCCCTGTGCAATGCACCAGCATCTTCCTCCTTGTGACCCGACTGGGGAAAAGGAGTGTTTGAAACCTCTGCCAGGAAAAAAAGGGCATTCAGGTTGAGGATAAGTCATCCGTAATGGGAAGAGGGTCACATCTGTCCCACTGAGAGCAGGGACACAAGCTTCACATGTCCCTCAAAGTACAAGCTGAGAAAACCAGGGGTTTCTAATGTCATCACACCAGCTCCACTCCACGCTTCACATCAATAAATGTACTTATTTTAAAGCACTATGTCCTGCACAGCCAATTTACAATGCAGCTAGAGCAGAGCAGACATCCAGGTGGTAACATTCCTTAAATTCTCAAAAAGTGACATCTGATAAAACAAAATGATTAACAGTTAAGCTACTTAAGAGCTACTGCTCTTCCCCCACCCCAGAACAGCTCCATTTTAGTGATTTTGAGAACTACGCTACTATTTCATTGTCATATATCATGTACCATAAGGAAAAGAGCTAACTGAGAGCACAAACTCACTCACTGGCAAATTGCATTTCTGTGCAAGCTCCTCATGGAAAACGAGCACTTTAGGAAACAAATTGAAACAACAGAAAATTCAAGATGCCAACAGAACCCAGCTCTGTCCATCTCAGCTAATGGAAATGGAAAAAGGGCTCCTTTCCTAGTGTGCATCAGGATGTGACAGGTTAGGAAGAGTGATGAAGTGGCAGGCTCTTTAAAGCCCCTCAGTTTGTTCTCAGCATCCCTTTTCACAGCCCAGAATGTGTGGGCACAGCTTGAGGCTGTCCCCTCTCAGCAGCAGGGGATGGGAAATGGCACTCACCTCTGCCACCTCACCCTGGCACCAAATGGGATCTGAATGGGCCCAGAAATCCACCCCTCAACACCATCGCCCCTCTCCAGCTGGGGAATTACCACCCTTGTCAGCATTTTGATTACCTCCAGCAGCTCACAACAGGATTTCTCCCTTCCCCAACCATTCCTGCCAAGCCACAAGTGGAAATTGAGATTTTCTGATAGACACAGAAGTTACCCCAACAACTCAAGCACGAGATTGATTTCTCAAAGCTACAATTAAGCTAATTAACTGGAGAAATTGTGTTTGATGCAAGCAGGAGTGCTCCTCCAAAGTTTTGAGGGGAAGATTTTTCCCCAGGATAGCAGAGACAGTGAGATGCTGTGATTTTACCTCAATTTGGGACTCCTCAGTCCAAAGGACTCACAGTAACATCTTCCAGGTACTCGAGAAACTTGCCATGAGAAACAGGGAGGGGGAAGGAGTGAGTAAAATCTGAAGAGTAGGGGGAGAAACAAAGAACTTCTTACCTACTGCAGTGCAGTGAGCTGACAGAGCAACACACTTCTGTGACTTACAGCTGTAAAATTAATAGCAATTATGTATTTATTTTACGTATATCTGTGAAGCACAAAGTACTCAATATGAGAAGGCACACATCAGAGAAGCACAGCTGAGGCAATGCAGAAATCAGCAGTAAGGCAACAGAAGTTCTGTTTCAACTCCCTTGCTTCATCTAATATAGAAAAAAACCCTTAAAGTTTAAATATTTTGAAGACAAATTGTAGGTGGGAAGGCAAGGAGGGATTATTTCTACTCATTTTTGACTAATCAAAACACTTTTGCAGGGGAATTGGAAAGCCTTATTTTGATTTTTACTTCTCCAGTCTGTATCAATATATCTAAAGACAAAACATTCAAATCACAGCCAAAAGAAAATAAAGCACCATTTGGGAAACATTGAAATAGAATGTTCCAACATCAGATTGGTTTTATTTCTTCTCTTCTAAAATGATATCCCAGTGAATCACCACATTTTCACATAATGCATTTCACTATAGACAGGTCTGCACAGACTGAGCCCAGATTCCATGCAAGTCTAACAAAAAAAACAAGTTACAGAATTCCTGTCTGTCCGGACTTATTTTCTTTCCTTAAAGCACAGAAAAAAAAACCCCCAAAACCCACAAAATCCAACCAAAAAACAAAACCACAAAAACAACAAAAAACCAAAACCACCAAACAAAAACACCACACCAAACAAGAAAACTCAGCAAACTACATAAAACAAACCATCAAACACAACTTTTTAGTGTTCCATCTGGTACATTTCTCTCCCCAGAAGCAACATTTTGCACAGAAGAGCTGGAAAATTGCATATTTAGCATCTGAAACAGGAAAGGAATAGCCTTTCTGTTTAATACTACAACAAAAAGTGGGATTGCTATTGGCTTGAGTAGCACTTGAAATATTTCAAAGTTAACAGCAACTCTTTTAGTGACAACTTTAAAAAAAAAAAAAACCAAACCTCACAGCTTATTCAAAAGTACACTTCTACTCATCCTCCCAGCCATGGGACAGCAAGATGGTTTTAAACAAATGGCAATAACCCAGCTGAGCAAACAATAGCCAAGAGGTACCTCTCTCTGTACAGGTTGCAGCACATAATTATCCATCTTCTCTCTGCTGAAAGCTTTGTGATGATTATGGAGCACTCATTTAAGGTATTTGAATTACAGCA
This sequence comes from Turdus rufiventris, assembly GCA_013186435.1. Lineage (NCBI taxonomy): Eukaryota > Metazoa > Chordata > Aves > Passeriformes > Turdidae > Turdus > Turdus rufiventris. Next base: position 983,087 of record PYHW01010784.1, on the reverse strand, counting down.
AGATCTTATACATCAAAGTAATCAAAGACATTTTAGGTAATGAAGTTGACACAGAATGGATCATTTCCCAAAGAAACATTTCATTTGCATGTAATAGAGCTATTTAAAGTTAATTTTGACATTACATCATGATAAAAACACTTGTTGACATTTACAACATTTCAGTGACAAGCTTTCTTGCATTGTGATGAATTTTTTTTTCCATAGGCAGTAACTATAATTTCATTTCATACAGGAAAAAAAGCACCAAAACACTGCCCACACAGCTATTCTCAGTGCTCTATGCAAGATGCATTGGTTGTCTGAGCAAATGTGCCATAGGACACAACCTTCAGGAGTCAGAGAAGTTAATAAGGTGGCATTTTGAAATATAGCTCTACACAGTTGCATATGCAGGGAAACTGAATTCAGACAAACACCACCATCACCTGCCATTTGACAGAAATGCTTCCTTTGTTCCTACTGAATTAACTCCAAAAAAAAGTAAGCCTTGTATATTCTGTAGTGCAGATGCAAAGACCAAAAAGCCAGAGAGTGCCACTGCAGGGTAGCAAATACTGAAGAAGAAAGGCACCCAAATCAGCAGTCAGCTGCCTCAGGGGACCCCAAGCAGTAAGAATGAGCAGATAGAGAAGGGGGAACGGGAAACTGTTCCCTCTGGATCACTGGCACCACCTCGTGTTATGGCCACTATTCACCTGGCTCAACACAGAAGAGAGGCTGCCAAGTGTCACTCACAGGACTCGGAGTTTTTGCCTTTGCATTCACTGTAACAGTATAGGGCAGCCAGAAGAAATCTGTACTGGAACTTGACTGGCACTATTCCTTCTCTGCCCTTTTCCCTTTGGAGTTTCTTTCAGAATAGGAAAGGTCTGCTGGGTGTGGTTGTAAACATAACTACAGAGAGAACAAGACATAGTGGTTTCCAATGGGATTTCCAGGAGCACACACCCTCACCTTTCTGTGCTGCAGCATGAGTATAACTAAACCAAATAAGCCCTGGGCTGAAACAACTCCTGAAATACTTTAATTTATACAAGTTAATGAGGAGCCTTATCAAGGCTTATACCCATAGATTTCTCTCCTTCCCCAAGAAGTTCCCTTTCCTATACATTCATTAATTTACTTTTTATATTAAACTCTTGTCACAGCTATAACATGCACTGAGTACAGAAAAGTACTCTGTATCAAGATTGAAACAAAATCCTTGTTCTACAGAGCATATGGAAAAATAACATCCTGCTTGCATGGCAAGAGAAAATGACATTCTCTCTTACAAGGCTTTCAGTTGTACTCTGTCTTAGAGCTCTAGTCAACTTAACAAAGGAAGAAATCTTAATTTACATGGAGATATGTAAATCAAGGTATAGGCAGATATGTATATGCATAGATTAAACCATGACAAGGAACAACTTTCAGACAGGATGTCTGCTGACAAAACTGGGTAAGAAGATCCTGTGAATTATCTGGTTTAGCTGTGTTTAACCCCATTCAGTAAACATTTATACCTCCAGTTCAACAAATTAATTTGCTAGTGAGGAATAGCACAACTTCATGGAATTAGGTATTTGGTTATCCAGAGTGTCTATGCTAAACAGTCCCAATCTGTGAGAAAATGTACAAGTTGCCACACACAAGCAGAACCCCCATGTTTATAGATCACTTGAAAAGCTGCCAAACATGTCAGGAATTTTTAATGATTTATAATTCTATTTAGACATTTAATTGGCATAGCAAAAGCAAGCTATCACTCACCATTGCTTATCAAATCTCAGCTTGTGCCTTGTTACAATTGATATCTAATCAACAGAATCATATGTTGTTTGATAGCAATTAAACATCTGAACAATTCTTTCAACATTATTACTCTAGTAAGATGGTAATTTTGTGCTCAACACTTCAGCAATATTTGAGATAACACCCTGCTGACCATATCTGTCTCCTTTATCCTTGTAGAAGCTCAGTAGCTGTATTAATATTTAATTGCTAATAAATTCTTTAATACATTTAAGCAAGCCACTTATGAAATAATTATTTATAACAAACAAGATGAGTTCACTTTAAAATCTTCCAATTTACACTTTAGGAAATGGAACTTACATGAAATATATAGAATGGTTGGCTTTGGCTGACAATTTCCTTCCCAAATAAGAGAAGGGTGTAAATAAAAAGACAAGTTTTGCAAGCCTACAGCACCTGCTTTCAGTGTAAATATGAAGAAACAATAGAAAGAAATTTTGTCATGAAGGAATGAAAAAGAAAAAAAACTTCCCAACAATGTTCAAGGGGAACAAGGTTCACAAGCCCCCTAAGGGAGAGCCATCTCTTACCTACCCCAGATGAAATACTCAGAGCTATTTGCTTTCACAATGTCTCCCTCCTCCCCACTAATTTCTCAGTATGTACCATTTTGCATATACATCAAAATGAAAGCAAAGCTACTGAATATGTTTTGCCTTTTATCTAAAAAAAAAAAAAAAAATAAAAAAATCCCAGTAACTCCTTCCCCACCACACAAATCTACAGTCTTGAAAATAAGAAATGAAGTCATAAGAACTTGGGACAAACTCTTCAGGCCCAGATTTCTCTCAAGCTAGCTCCTCTCTTTTTCTGTTACCTGGCTAGTATTCAGTATTGGAATAGTAGCAAGGCTCATTATGGATCACACAAAATATCTTCAGCAGAACATGATAGGACATCAGGAAAGAAGCCAAGTATTGATCTGATTTAATGGAAATTCCAAATACAAAGTGAAGGAACAGGTCTGAATATCTGCACTGAGAAGGCCTTATGTGCAATTGTTGTTCCTTGTCCCACATTAAGTCTGAAATGCAACCTTTGTGTAAGCTCCTCTCCTCCAGATAAGAGTCAGCTTTGAAGTGCATCCTGTATCTTTTGAAAGGGCTTGTTTCAGATGAATGGATGGAGTTTCTAGGATGAGAAAGGTTTCAACAGCTCTCAACTTTGAAGGAGTCTTCCTGCACCTTCAAGACTCAAGTATCCAAATAACAACCCAGAGCAACCTCTCCTTTTTCACAACTGAAATGGTTTGAAAAATATACAATCAAAGAAGTACTTCGACTGAAAGAGAAGGGGAAATAAAATCATAACACCTTTGAACTAAAATCTCACTATTTTGACTAAGAAGCAGTGGGACATGTATTCATCTAGAATGCATTTTTACACCTCCTTTCAGGGCTGAGTAATTCTGTGTAGGAGGCTTTTCTATGGAGAAATGAACTTGCAGCCAAACTGCCTTCTCAAGGATGCATTCCTGCTCTACCTTAAAAAAAATTTCAGAATTATGTTTGTTCATATCCTTTCCCATTTGGTGTCATTAATAGCACCTGAATAGCTGCAGGATAAATTGCCATTTCAGTAGAGTGCTACAGTTCAGATCCTTGACTTAGTCCAACAAGACTATTAGGAGGTGATCAATGGACCATTTACTTGAAAGACAGGAGGACAAGTGGTTGATTTATCCTCATCCTACCTGTCCACCTATTTCCTCAAGCAATCCTGAAATGACTACAGCCATGAAGGCAGCAGCCACTACTCTTCTACAGGCTGGAAATTTAATTGAGAAGGGGACTCTCAGAGCTATTGGGAGAGTCAAAGGAAAGCAGTGAGCACCACAGGCTCTTTGATAAATTACTCCACAAGCCACCTGAAACAGCTGAACAGAGACCAGTTCCCTCACCAATCACAACTGACCCAAAGCACCAGAAGGCCCAAAAGCTGCTTTTAGGAATGACAAAGCAAATAGTGCCCAGGACCACAGAGATGGACTAAGTGCAACTTCTTTGGCTTCCACACGTGACATAGAGCTCATTACCAACTCTTAAAGGGAGGCTGAAACATCTGATAGTTGTGAAGAGATTTTGCCTAGGAAGTCATGCAAAGACATTTTTTGACTGAATGCATTTTGGTACATGGTTGCTACCAATGTGATTAGTGAACATGTGCTCACTTGCAACAAACGTGCATGCTGAAGTCCCTTTTGTACAAAATCTGGTGGAAAGCAAACGTGAAACTAAGATCCAAGGAATGTTCTCATGTCCAAGCTGCCTCTCAGAAGCTGGAAATTCAAGCTAGAATGCTCCTTTAATGGCTCAGTGCTGCTACAGCAGTTCCTGGCAAACTCTAAAAAAATCAAAATGCAGCATTAACACTTTATATTAACCACCTGAGCAGAGGGCAAGAGAGCAAGCATGAACTATAGCCCTCTACTTATAAAAGTCTTCATGGCTGCTGGAGAACTCCATTTGGAAAAAGCAAACCCTGGTTCAGTCCTCTACCCTGCCTGGGGGACTGCAAACCCATGTCTCACAGCAGCCTTGCATTAATCCCAGAACAAATATTTGGCAGAAGAGTCAAGTTGGAGCAACTGAGCAGATTCACATCCTTTTGAAGACATTCCAGGAGAGAGTTTGGTAGCCTGAGTGACAGAAGACCCAGGATATGCAAAAAACTACTCAGAGCACTCAGCTATAGAGGGAAGTGCCTCATTTTTGTTATTATCAACAAATAGTTGACAGTGAAGTCAGGCAGCAGACCCCCTGGAATTGTCAAAATTTCTGTAACAGCCTCCTCAGCAACACATTCCACCTGTTGGTGATAGGTTCACACTTCTCAGCAAGTTTGAGCACCTCTCCCCATGGGCCATGTGTGAAGGCACTCCACTGTCCCTACGCCCTGTCCTAGGAATTATAGAGAGCTCCTTTCCTCTGAGAGCCAAGTGCTTAAAGTCTAGACCAACAAGCACTGTTTCTGGACACCTCAGCCACCTCTGCTTCTCAGAACCATGTTTCAAATCACTGAGCATGCATTAGGAAATAAGACTTTCACTTGCTACTAACCTGACCCATGCTTGAACCAGTGACTTATGGTGAAAAGCTTTTTCCTGTCACTCAGTCGTCCAGACCAAGAGAGAGCATTTCTCAAGTGAAAAGACTGAAAGATTTTGCTGCAGGCCAAAACTTAAGTTGTTTAAAACAGTCTATGCATATCTCCCTGTTAATTATGCTAATTAATTTCTGACACTTCTACTTAATTCTGTGTGATTTGTCTGAAACAATAAAAGCAACTAATTTTTTTTGTACATTAGATCGAAATAAGTTTTATAACAAGCGGGTTTTGTTCCTGTAAACTTCACAAGGTTAATAGGAACTATCTAGGTTATGGAAACAGAGCCTTCTTTTTGAAAGCAAGTACCCACCACAGAGTCAAGTCTTATGACCTACTGTGTCTGTAATCAAAACTGAGTTCTTGTCATTCCCTTTGTTTCCTAAACATACCATTGAACTGCTTCCTGAGGCCCTGGGGGTGGTTTAAAGATGGTTATGAAATGCTACATTCAGCATTAATTGTTCCATATACACAAAAGAACCTTACTCTACTATTAAAGATATTTAGGGCTTTTCTTCCCTTTTTTCTAAAGCCACACAGACAACTGTTGAGACCCATGTGGAAGGAAGAACAAACATCAAGTCAGCCTTTGAGTACATGACTTCTTAATCAGTTCTGTGGTCCTTCAAACCACTTTAGCACATCTTTAACCAGCAGAGAAGTCCTAAGAGGAAATCAACAGTAAGGACACATTTGCTTACCAAAGTGAGACCTGTCTCAGGCTGCACTGTCATCTCCCATCTCCCCTGCCTTGTAAAGGCTTGACCCTCCAGTCCCTCAACCTGCCCTGGCACACATTTGTTCTGAAGGAGCTTGTGTAGAGCTGAATTTTGCTTTCACCACGCTCATTCACAACAGAAATTCACCATCTGGTGGCATAAAGGAGACAATCCCATGGGACACAGCACACAAAAGGCAGGAGCATCTGCAGCTTTTCAGACTCAGGACTGGACAAATTGCCATGGCTCAACACCACAGCCCTCTGCAGTGTACCACAGATTTGTGTCCCCATCCAGCTGAGCAGCACGCCTGGATTGCCTCCAGCTCATTAATTTCATCCAATGTAACTGCTCACTTCTCACAATGTTGTGTGACACTGCCAGAACAAAACAGTCCTAGAAACAGCTGAAGGTTTTGGGCTTCTTGTTGGGTGGGGGAGTTTGAGGCTTTGGTATCTGCAGTTGGATTTGGAGGGTTTTTTTGGGTTTGCTTCATTCCAAGTGTTTTAAAAACAAAAACAACAAAGCAAATCCATCTTTTTCTTCCCCCCATCCCTGGGACATGTCAGCAGCCGCTATCTCTGCGGGACGGAAGACGTGCAGCCCACCCTAGGAGAACCTGGCTGCTTTCACAATAGCAGCTTCCACTTTTATGGAAGGAGAAGCAGGACACAGGCTGGAATAGCCTTTCCAGACAGGAGCAGACAATGCAGTAGGCTGCTCTATCCTTGCCGCTGCAGCACTCCAGCCACTCATTATGCCCAAGTATGACAAGTGACATTGTACAGCTGCCATTTAACTGAGATCTTCACAAAAACCACAAGTCTCTCAATAAGCTCTCTCAGCAGAGAAAACTGAAAACTGTTAAATTGTACCAGAATAATACAACACATTTTCTACATTTTACTATGTATTTCCCTCTATGTGCAGGGCTTCGTAGAGATCACTTAAAGATTTGATTAAAATGGAGCCTGTTATTTTTGGCACTTTAAGTTACCTGTTGCAGGATATTGTTGAAAATATTAGAGCCATTTAACTAGTCATAGAAACCAAAAAAGATCAGGTGTTTTCAGTTGCTCCATAGCAAGACCAAGGGACAGGATATCCCCTGAATCCAGTGATGAATTTCAGTTAAATCTGACAACAAGGTCTGACAAGGTTAAATACTTAAACATTTAATGAAACTACAGCCAGCAAAAGAGGCAATTCCTAATAATTACTTCCTGAAAGGCTGTAATGAGAGCTCAATTCATGACAGGCAGATCTTGGAGTCCACGTAAAAGAAAGCCATTCCTGAAACTCCAAACAAAAAATGTTTTAGTTGCTACTAGAGAATTCAAACCGCAACATATATTGAGTATGGAAATGCGACTGAGTTTTCTCTTGTTGTTTGGGGGTTTTTTGTTGGGTTTTTTTTTTTGTGGGTTTTTTTCTTGTTTAGGTTTTTTGGGTTTGTTTTTCTTTTAGCAACAGCTAATAAAAATCTTGCCCAAATTATCAGTTACCTGCATTATTGTATCATGGTTGTGAACACAGAATTGACAGCAGGGGAAAAAGCTTCATTTATTGTTCTATACATGAGTAATGTAACAGCCACACAGTGAGTGTACATGCCATGTCAGCACAGTGGCATATAATGCCATTTCCAACAGAAACCATTATTACTTCCTTTATTACTTCCTTTTCAGAAATGCATCATGATATACTGACTCTTCATTATTAAATCTATTTTCAAAACACTGGAGCTGTTACAGTCTCTTAAGAGGAAAGTATTCCCCTGATACTTCCCTGATAAAGACATGGTTCAATCCTTGGGCCACTGCTATTTAAAGAACAAAAGCCTTCCACATCAAAAAAAAACAACCAAAAAAAAAGAAAAATAGAAGTGGCAACAAGAAGGAAGGAGACAACTACAAGTGCGAGAACTAACCTATCAAAGTTAAATCAGGAAGGTTTGATTATATTCAATGGTCAAAACCTGGCATTACAACCACAATCCATCATCCTTTTCCTCCTCTGGAAATTCTTCTGGCCACTTAGATTTCTCATATTATTTAATACATTACTTTTAGCTGAATAAACCTTTTGACTTCCCACTTTAATCTCCTCCCAAAAGTCACCCTCAGTGTTTTTTCAGATTTTTTTAGCACCCAGTTCATTATTCTTTCTGTGTTCTGCACACAGCTCTAAGCCCAAGAGAACAACAAAGATCCAGATCCTTACAGTTCCAGCTTGCTCACAAATAAAAGGAGTTTCCCAAACTTTAAATGATCCATCACACAATTTGAAAACGCAACACTGCCAATTAAATTTTCTTGTATTTGTATAACTGCTAAGGATTAGTGGTTTCTCCAAATGTCTGGCAATTTTACCTCAAAGATCCCACTACTAGAGCATCACCTGTTTCTGTGCAACATTGCTTCCTATGTACAAAATATTTCTTCATATAAATGTGTTTCATCTTGCAGTGCTCTTTCCACACTGAGCTTTCACATTCAGTCTGCTATTCCATCTTGCATATTAATGAGACTAAAGTGCTCAATCTAAGCGATTACACCTGTGCTGCACTGCACTTGCCAAGCCATTCTATTGTCTTTGAAGGGACTCTTGTGCACAAAAAGGAGCAGAAAACATTTGGAAGGTAGTGGCCTGACTTTACACACTGATGAAAAAATCCCAGAGAATAACACAGTAGCAATAATAGCAGCAATAATAGCAGCATCTGATCATCACTGAGGATCTCAACACCAATATGCAGGACATGGTTTTGAAGAGTGTGAGGAAGATGGAAATCTGCCAAGAACTGCTGTAGATTTTCAAGGATTTTCAACACATTCAGGTCCTCAAAAGGCCCTTGGAACCAATTTTGGCTTGATAATCAAAACAGATTTAATGTTGTCCTTGCCTTTTCTGCCAACAGATTTTAAAACAATAGATTGAGTAAACATGGCACACCTGTTGCACACACACTCTTAGCCAAGATCAAAGTTTTGGCTCTCTTACATCAGCACAAGTAGGTAAGCTTGCATGGAAGCAGCTTTAACACCATAGGAGCCATTTTCTTTCAAACCACAAAAAATTACTGAGGCAAAGCAGCAGCTCTTGCAATGGGCTACATCACTGACACAGAATCCAAACCAGGGTGTTTTGACGAATGGTAACTGAGAAACATGACCTAAACAACACAAGGCTCATTTTAAAAACTCCCCTTCTTCCAAAATGAAATGTTACCTTTTCACCTTAGATTCCCAGAGGCCACAGTACTACTGATCATCTCCCCACAGTTTGACAAGAGGTCACTGGCTCTGTCATTTGTTAGAAACGTAAGTTGAATTGTCTGCCCTGTTTCTCCATCAGCTACCTCTCAAACCTTAACTAGAACATCCTGACTACACTCAAAACTCTAGAGTCAGGAGACAGGAGGAGCATCAAAAGCATCCTGTGACTAACCTTGATTTCTTAAGCAGCTGAGATATTCCTGATACATAATTGTGTTTGCCTTCTGATGCATGACAGACATCAAACATCAAAAGGGTAACGCAAGTGTCACAGTGGTTTTGGCAGTACCAAGAGTAACTGTTTATGATCCTAAACAGCTTGAATTACAGAAGGGAAATTTCTAGGGCTGCAAAGTTCAAAGCAGTATTATTTCTGACACTTGATGCCACCTTTTTATATTTTCAGAGCTTCATGTTCCAATTCTGTCACAGAAACTGTTATTTCCTGATATTTTGTACTGTTCCTGTGCAGCTCATCATGACTGCCTCCCTCTGCAGCACCTGAGGAAGTCTGTAAGTAAATGATGACTGAGGGAAATAGTAAAAGGAACTGCTTGGACCAGTTCAGATTCAGAAGCAGCTGCACTTTGTGGCAGAACTCAAAGACCACCTGCCCTGGCCCTGCTGTCCTACAGCATCCTATCACTTAACAGAATCATTAAGTTTGGAAAACCCCTCTAAGATCAAGTTTAACCATTAACCTAAGACTGGCCAGCTCCACCACTGAACTATCTCCCTACACACCACATCTACACTTCTGTGAACACTTCAGGGACGATGATTCCATCACTTCTGTGCTTGACCATCCTTTTCAGTGAAGAAAATTGTTGAATAATGTCCCAGAGTCAGCCCCAGGACTCCCAGTCTGGCACTCCTGGATCCCACAGGTGGGGACAGCTCTATCTCAAGGTCCCTGCTCCCTGTTCTCCAGGTGCCCCGCAGCCACACAGAGGGGGGCCCTGGCCACAGACACCAGCAAAGCAGCAGGCTCTGTTCTCAGGCAAGACTAATAAAATAAATGCAAAAAAAAGTGCTTTTATTTTGCCTGCTTTCAGGGCCCACAAGGCACTGACTTTCCTTCTGCCTCCCTTCTCTCTCCTGACTATAAACACAGAATTCAGAAAAATTCCTTACTCTTGGTCTCTTTTTATCAGGGTCCCAAAACAGTGCTGCTGTTTAGAGAGTGCACTGTCAGAAAGTACACCCACTTCAACCCTAATTACATAAATCAAATATACACAAGCAGCACTAAAAAAAGTGCCTAAAACACCATCTAATTCAGAGCTCTACATGTATGTGGTCTGATTAAATCTGCCAGTCCTCTTTGCTTAGGATCTTCTTGACAAAAAGATCTTAATTGCATTTCACTTCAGGGCCTTAGGATAGTAATCTTTTTTGGTCCTGCCACTCTCCCTCAGCAGTGCAACATTCAGTAGGGTAAATCATCCCAATTCCTGCAGGTACCCACTAACATTCCATCAAAAAACTTCAGATTTAAACTACAAAGAAACCCAAACTAACACCACACTTCAGACAGATGAAAACAGATGTAATCTACCCCATCATTAATCTACTTAAATGCAGATTTGGGGTATTTGCTACTGTTATATATCCTCATACTTCTATACAGTGGACTTGGTCTTGACTGCACCCAAGCTTATATTTTATTCTTGTTAAGAATCACCATTTAAGCCCGAGTTTAAGTCATAATTTTTGAGAATAGTGCTAGAAAGAAAGTAATGTAAGTGTTTCTATTTAAATTCTACAGAATTTAAGAAGCACTTGAGGAAAGGAAACACAGAGAAAAGGCAGTAAGTTCTATATCTCTTTAAGAAAAATGAGTATCTGAATTATTTAAAAATAAGATCTCCATGAAAACTACACCCCAGGTACTGCAACTGGCCTTCAGCATCTCAAGCTTTTACCTAGGAACATAGTTTAATGTTTCACTTTGGCTGAGTGCATTTCCCTACCCCTCACCACCATCCAAGGTCACTGAAATTAGAAGTGTGCCCAGTTCTGTGGGAATCTGCCAAGACAGTAACAGACATCCTGATAGCATGATGACCCAGAAATTATCTGGAGCCACTAGAAATCACTTTAATCCAAACATCCTGATATCAAGGAACTGAGAACAGTCCAAAAGTGCTTGCATGATTCCCAGAGTAAATCAACACAAAAATCTCACCCACCACTGCAATTCTTTCTTCTAAGTATTTCCTAGTATTATTGCTAACAAGGCCATTTCAGTGATGGCCACAGAGCATTGGCTGCTGGTAGGTACTAAATCTCATCATTGCTCCCATTAAGGAATTTACTATCAGTAAAATATTATCAATGAGATGTAAGAATTGAATGCTGACAAAATTAGCTTTTACTGCTAACATTCATCTCTATTACTGCGACCACATCTTCCAGTGTTAAGGCCATGTCCATTTACAGAAATATACAGGCACACAGCAGCACTTACACTCTGAACAGGCCATCCCTTATAGCTGCTTCAAAACCTCCAAACATATCAATGAAAACTATTTTCACTTTTCATTCTCCAAGAATTTAGCAGAAGAAGGAAAAGGAAGGGAAACACCATCATTTTCATATGTATTTTTGTGCAGTTCTAGTTTGTGGGACTTGATAGCACCTCAAATCTTTTAATGTATGTTATCAGTTTTGTTTTGTAATTTCCTCTATTCGTTTTAGCTTCATAGAGGATGCATTGATATTTCTAGTAAAAATATATGGAAATTACTCTGCCATGGAATCATGAGTAATATTGTATTGTTACCACCACTCACAAAAGTCATTCACTTCATTATTATTCAACCTTAAAGTGATATCTTTGTGTGACAGTCATAATTTTTACTTCTTTTCAACTTTATAGCTATGTGAGCCATTATTTAAATACCAGCATTTAAAATGTTTCCCTGTGCTGCTTCAATTGCATTATCCAGTGTCATTTTAGAAAGGCATATCTGCCTTCAGCTTCTGTTGGGTAGCAGCAATTTTTAATCAAGTTTTGGAGAGCTGAGAAGTTTTTTTAACAAGGAGAGAAACAACAGTGGAACACCTTTCCCAACTGCTAAGAGCACGATATCTCAGGCTCGTTTTTTGAATGGCTTCATGTTTCACCTTTCCCCCATGACAGCAGGGTTGTAACCAGATGACTTTAAAGTCCCTTTGAACCCAAAGCACTCCACGAGTCTATGGAATGCTTGGTCTAAGCATCTGTCCAGAGGCTTTTGAAAGTTTAGCTTAGTAGAGAACACACAAACACAAAAAAAAGGTCCTTTCTAGAAAGACTACATCCTACTCTCCAGGATGAAAGGTAAAAGATTGATCCTCCTTTGGAATGGCCCTTTTCTGTCCCCTTTCCTTTTTTAATTCCCAGACCCTGAGCCATGGATGGACTGTCCAGTTCAGAGAGCTCTGTCCTTAGATGCAGTGCATTTTCTCCACCTGACCACAGGACAAGACAAAATTACTGTTTCACCACCAAGAGAGCAGCTAAAACCATGAAAATCAACCTACTTGACATAAAAATAGTCCTGCAAAAATTGAGGTGATACAGTGACTCCAGACACTTAATATTTCTTTCAATTTTTGCTACACTACCTGCTTAAATGTTTCTATTGTGATGTGTACCGAGGGAACATTTAATGGACCCGCACCTGGATGGATAGAGATTTTCTTTTACCTTCAAGGTTATTTTCATAAAAGCATTACATTTCCCCCTTTTATCACAAAGCTGCACAGTACTTCAAGTCCTTCATCTGCAACTTATGAGCTACAATACAATTGCCAATACAGGAAATGATAGCCCATGTCTAGTTAGGAACACCATCCTCCCCTCCCTGCACTTGGAGAATATTACAAATGAGTCATTATGGAAAGTGCTCAGCAAGCCAAGTACTGCACTATGTGCAATTGGGCAGCTTATTTTCCTCTCAGAGTAATAAATTAGTGACAACCCATAGTTCTTCAGTTTAATCCGAACAATTGTATTTCTATTAGACAGAAATGCCAATTTCCTTGTATTGTGCTTCTTAACCTCTCCTAATTATCTCCCATGCTATGCTTCCTAAATCCCCATGCAGAAAAGCTACACTCATTTGGAATGCTGTTATTGTGCTAGCAGTCCAGGATGCTTGGGAATGCTGTGATGCAGAGCTCCAAATGGGCAGTATTTTCCATCTACTGAGGCAGCCCCTGCTCCTCACACAAGACTGCCGAAATAGGTTTTCAAATACAAGCAGAAGCCTAAAGTGTTCTAGGAAACCAAGCAAAGATTGGCTCACAGGGTCATAGCTAGCACCTCTCTTTTCTCTCATCCCAGTAGCCCTAGAAGTAGCAGTGGTTTGGGACTGAGAGACACAATCACTGATGACAGGGAAAAAAGAACAGCTACCATGGAAGAGCAGGGAGGGACCACAGCTTAGCACAAAGAAGCCTCAGACAAAAAACTAATCTGCATTTTTTTTTCACAGTAAAGTAAGACTACCTTCATACGGGCTCCACCAAGCCAACCCAGCAGCATTTAGCATTAAGACCCTCTAGTTATAGGAAGAGATAATGTTCTCCTCAGAGGACAGAAAAATAAGCCCTAGTCTCTCAGCCCCCTCACTGCCATACTTTACACTTGGTAAATAACTCCAGCCTTTTACTTGGACATTATTTTAAAAAAAGCAAACAAATTAGACAGAAAAACTCCAAGAAGTCTCCATAAATAAATAAACAGATAAATAAATAAATAAGTAGCACTCACCCTTCCCCCAGTAGTACACCAGCTCACGTCTTCAGGGAGCGTTCTACTGGCCGTCTACTGCCTTTCTACTGGCTTTTTATCTCCTCCCCAGTCATCATCTGCTAATTACTTAATGAGTTGCAGCTTTTTCCCCTCCACCCTGAGCTTTCACCCAAAAGAACCAGCAGGTTCCCAATAACTTACATTATCAGGAGAATTGGCTGCACCTGTTGCACTTCTTCTGCACTCTCCTCAATGCAAGTTTAATATTTGTGCATGAGCCAGGCAGAAGGCATATTTCTTAAAAATACACCAATAATCCCAATGTGTTGCCTTTGGCCCTAATTGCAGGTCTCCTCAGCAACAGAGTAACCTGTCTCAATTCAGCGTCATTTGGAGCCAGCTGTAATGAATCTCCACTGATTGGGAAGGACTTGAAGTGTGGCAAGTTTTCCCCCCTCTTAATCTAATTATTCAGTCAGTCTGGGAAAGACATCTTTATTACCACTTTGAACCCTGTATTTAAGGTTAATCCTGCTTTTAGCATTGTTAATTCTTGTTATCTTATCTATGTCTCTGTTATGGCCTGTTAATGGCATTAAGCATATGTGCCTCTCTAAATTTCTCTTTCCCCATATTTGACAGGTGCTGACTTTAAATCCTCATGAGAAATTGGTTTGGTGGCCTCTCTTTCAGCAAGGCTTTTCTAGACTGGAAAGCCCTTCCAGAGCTGAATAGTGGGTAGGTACAGTACTGACCTCAGAGTTCTGCAGCCTTCAAGTAGAACCAGCACTCAGTCTCTTCAGGAACAGCTCCATCTAAGGACTTTTTGGGGTGGAATTGGTTTTAAAACACAATGACCAGCATATGCTTGAGAACTGCAATTCTAGATTTCAATTGAGATTTCATTCTGCTCAGAACTGGGCTTGATCTAGGAGCCTGTGGATTCTTGTTCTGAGCAGTCTTTCTGTTAAACAGAATGTGAGCTCAAAAAAACCCACTCTTTTCTCTTCAGCATTCTATTCCAGATTTGCTGTCCTGCACAATCAGGGTAAACAGCAATTACACTGTATTATTTTGAATGCAACCTCACCAGTCCAACATCATCACTAATGAGGGTCGTGATATAGCCTTTCTGGCGATTGGTAGCTCAGCTAAAAGTTATTGCTGTCACTCATGATAATTATCCATAAGGACTTGAAAAGGAAACAATTACTGCTGTACCAAACTACTCAGTGGCTCCCTGATTTTAAATTCCTGCAGTTACATTATTTTGACGTGTGTCAAGTGACACATCAGAAGAGAAAAAGCACATTTAAAGCTGAAAAGTACCTTTTTGTTCTTTGTATCTGATTTCTGTATCTCTGAAGAAAATTAAAGCTTTTCCCTTGATTTCTAGCTGTTACATTAAAACAATCAGTGGAATTTAGTTTCTTTTTTGCTTTTCAACTGCAGCTACTCATAGCCTTGAGTCAGAAGATACACATTCAGTAAAAGGGACACAACTGTTGAGTTTGAGATATTATGCCACTAATCAGCATCTATAATTATATGATTCTTGTTCTTGCAAAGATTTTTTTGAATGTATGTGTTTTGATAAACTGTTCAACAAAAAAAGTGGGAAAGAAGGAATGGCAAATCAAGGTATTAAAAAATAAATCAGCTTATTATAAGGCTGTTTTCTTTTTCTCAAGTTGCTTTCTGGAGGAGAAGAGCATTATCTCAGACTTTGCATAAACTGGGTTCTAGAGAGATATTTTTTACTTATCTACACATCATCCAGACAGGAAAACTGGATCCAGAATGAATCAGGCACAGCATACAGATCTGAATTGTTTCTGGAGTTCCTCTGTGTACCCCTGCTCATCAGAGATCTCTCTGGGGCTTGATGAAACTCTCAGAGTTGCAGCATCAGTGGGGGGAAAGGAGAGAAACCACAATTGTTCTGAATTCTGCTGAATCCTACTGCATCCTTCAGGCACCCAGGGAACAGGGGTGTGGAATCAGCTGGGAGCTGGTTAAAACTGTGTCACTGCAGCCACACAAATCTCTCCTTATTAATAAAAGTACTGTGTACGCTCAGCAGCCTGCACACCCATATGGCCCCCTTCACACTGCTCACGCAGCAGATTTCTGTGCAATAACAGCAAAAAAATTCAGCATCAGATTCAAATGCTGACAACAAAACAGATCATAAGAACACCAAATCCACTGACTGAAGCTGAACCTGGTGCAAGGTGTTTGCTCGGTAATCTCTTGATTTTCATCTCAGCATTTCTGTGTCTGCACATAAACAATTAATTCCTGGCTCTTGAGATATTTGCTGCTTAGTTGACAAACACACATCTGGACCTTCATGTTAAGTATTTTATTTTATTTGTGCTGAGATCTCTGTGGTTTTTATCTTATTTCTCTTTAATAGCACTCTTTGTATTTTCCTTATTACATATAGAAACCAGAAAGACTGAAACCAAGTGCATTGTTTCTCCCATGGAGGAAGATGAGCTATTAAAGCTCCTAGGACTCTGAAGGAGACAGTGTTTACATGAAAACTGTCCCTCAGAATGCTGCCTCTACAAAGGCGTCAATGACTAATAAAATTCTGGCAACTCTGGAAACTTAGTGTCCTCTGACTTTCAGTCTGAATAATTTATTTTCTGTTTGAGCTGCTGCCTGGAATGAAGCATACACAACACTGATGGGGCTAGGATGTTACACTGAGCACACAGGAACTGTGGTTTGATGATTCAGTCTTCAAAATGTTGAATCTCAGGATGAATTTTCCCTTTGTTAGACACACTTGTATTTACAGAGCAGCAAGGCAACCCTATGGAGATGAAATCTAGATAAACAGTACATCAGCACAGAGTAAACCTGAGTAAACTAGGAAAGAAAAATGTTGCTTTAATGAAGAAATTGAAGGGAGGGAATTTACTTTGCTCTGATTAAAAAAAAATCCTTGGATAATTGTTTACCTGTTTTGTAAGCTCCATACTTTGAGGGGGATTGCTGTAATCAACTCATCTCTGCTGCTGCTTAAAACAGAGATAGAGACAGTATTGATTGCGTCTCTTAGATTACATCTTCAAAACCAACAAACAAACAAACAAAGAACACTTTCAAAGCCTGGAGTAGCAGGACCTGCCTGAGATGTCTGCTGGCTCTGAGTACAGCAGGGAGAGCAGTGCTCTTAGGTTTCTGTCTCTTGGATTCACCACTGGGCTCCCAGTCCCTCACCTGGGATATTTCTTCCCCTACCTGCAAAGAATGGTAGAACCAGGCTGACACACAGCATCACTTGCTGAACTCCTCCAGTCCCCAGTGCTGTGCTGCTAAAGGTCCCTCAGCCCCAGCTGAGATGTCAAACAATTTTGCATGTTGTCAAAGCCCCTATCTGCCTCCAGGCTGTATTTTAGCAATCCACCTCCCTTGCCCTACGTTTTTGTAGTGCAGGCGTAGCACCAGCTCTCTGCTAGACATGGATTTCAATGGGTATTTTTCCAGCAAGGGAGGAGGAAGGAAAAGGAGCAGTGGCTGTGTGCCCACAGGCTCCAGCAGAGCAGGGACACGGCTCCTCAGAGTGCATTTGCTGCAAGGCTTTGCCTCTGGTGCAGGGACACTAACAGGAGGAACACACTGCACAGCAATGCAAGGCTGCAGCAAGGGAAAAGGGATAAGCTTTTTATCCCTTCAGTCTGATTCCCAGAATGAGGAAACCTGATTAAACCTCCCGTTTCAGGGTGTGAATAGCATCTGACCAAACAGCCCCAGTACACAGGGAGTTGTTTCTGTAAGATCTGTGTTTCTAATCATGCTAAGAAGATGCCAAATGACAGGAAGTCCTCCCACGAGGCCTGAACTCTTTACTAGGAGTTAAATATGTTGAGATGTGAGGAAAGCAATCTATTAGACAAACATTCGATTCAGAAGACTGATTTTAATGGGATATGTTTACTGTGTGAACCAAAGGCAATCCATCAAATCTCTCCTATGCTGCAAAAAGCAGGGAGAAGATGCACTAGACTTATGGGCTGTGGACAGTCCTGCCATGTGAACCATGTTCACTGCTCTGAACAGGAGTGCTGTGTCACTGAAGAACTGCCAGCCAACCAAAACCACACACACAGGCCTGGGGGCTTAAGACAGTCATTGGTGCAGAGGATTTGACACTGAAAATATTTTGTCTCAGCCTCTGAGAGGAAATGAGTGTTTGCTGAGCTCTCCCACAGGTGTAAAACAATCCTTCCCCCTGCCATTTGCCAAGATGTTGACAGGTGATTAAGTGACCAATAGTCATGGGCTCTCCATAGAATTACATGTCAGTAGCACTTTTCTCTTACTTTTTGTAGAAAACGTGCTCCTACATTAACCAGAAGAGGAATATGAGAGGTCTGCAACCCCTCAAAAAACCCACTTTAAGTCACTCCATCAAAACTGACCCGTGTGCCCTCAGGCCCTTGGGTTGGACCATTGCTGTGACCATTCACCCTGCCAATTTGTGAACTTCTGCTTTTGGACTTATCTACTAAGATGCTTCTAAAACACATAGGGCAGTCTGGATACCCTCAAGAACTAAACCACTGTACTGCAGGATGGTGAAGATAAAATTTCCAAGTGCAAAGACTTATCATAAAAGCCACTGATTTTTTAAAGAAATGAGATTGTGGGGAAAAAAATCTCCAGAAAGAAGTAAAAAAAGATAACAAAAGGGAGGGGAAAAGGATATAAGGGTAAGGGGAAACTACACTGAGAGTCCCATGAGGAATTGCTATCAATATTTGCATTATTCCTGTAATGACATCTCCTAGTAACGGATAACTAATTCTTGTGCCAATATATTAATTCTGAGGCATATCAATGCAGTGTTTGACAGCAGCTGTCATTAAAACATAAGGCACTTTGTAGCCTTGCCAAGGGACCCAGCCTCTCCTTGTTCCCCTTCACTGGCCTGCCTGGGATAACTCCTTGCTCTCCAGGATGTCTCAGAAGTGCTGTGTGTCCCACTGCTGCACCAAGAACTGCAGTGTGGCATTTAAAAGGCAGTGGGAACAAGGAGGCCACGCAACAAATCGCTGTGATATTTCTAATGGAATAACATCAGGTCCTGAGGAGAAGCCCGCCTTGTACTCCTTGGCTTTCTCACATATCACTGCAAATGACTTTGCTGCCTCTCTTGCACTTTCTGTAAATAAGAATTCCCCTGAAATTGGTGGACTTACACAGCTGTAAAACTTGCAAGAGGAAAGACTGTATAGAACAAAAAAAAGGAAATAGAGCCTTGCACTTTTGGCTAGATCCAATATTAAATCTATTTTCAGCCCCCATAAAAACAAAGAATATGAGTTTTCCTTGCTATTTAATGAGAAGTTTAGATATTACAACAGTGTGCTATGGATTAGAAATTCAAGGAACAACTTAGTGTGACATTTAGTTTCACCCCCTCCCCTTTGTGCATGTGCTTATTTTCATCCTGCTGTTTAGGTTTAGGGCAAATTTGGGAGAAAACCTCTAAAGGGTTTTTTTGAAACTTATATATTGCCATATAAGTGACAATACACCATTCTGCCACTTTAAAAAGTTACTGTGGAGGTGTTTCAAGTAAGTATTCAAAGATGTAGATGGGTATTTAAAACCTGGGACCCAAACATTCCCATAATGCCCCCAAATAGCACCAGGAAACACGAAACAAAAATGACATCCAAAATGAATTCTCTGTACTGTTTCACAGCATCATCCAAAGAGAATGAAGTCCCTGATTCAAAACATGTCTCAGGCCATGCCCTCTCTGAGAAGTTGTCATCTGAAAGAACAAAGAAGCAGCACATATTTCTTGAGTGGAAGTTCCCTCAACACATTTCTGGAAGCATAAGGAATTATTTTAAAAGTTCAAGAAAGATTTTCCTGGTAACAGCCTTAATCTATATAACCCTGATGCCTTATAATGTTCTATTGATGTCTGAATAAGATTATATCTTAGTCACACATCAACTTTTCCTTATGCTGTCTATAATTTTAGCTGCAGGTAAAGAGCAGCTAAAGCCTTTGAGCTTTATATCCATGAGATCCTGGAAAAAAAAAGCCCCAAAATTTTAGGAGAGTTCTCCAATGAGAAAACAACCCTGTTTTTTTCCTCTTGAGAATTTTCTCACCCTTTCTCTTCTCAACATAGTCTACTATGTTGAGACATTAGTGCTGCCAAGACTGGAAAGTCATAGTAGCTGGGTTTGACTTCCTACAAGGTATTTACAGCCACCTAAGACAGGGGCATTGCAGACTTGAAAGAACACAGCAGACGTGCACAGCAGTCTTAAACTAATTATCAGGATCATTGTTGACTTTCTCTTCCCACACAGTTTGTCTTTCTAATTACAACTACAAATACACAACCTAGGTGACCCGCTCCCCATTTATATTCACCAAATACTGAAAAATCCCCTGTGCAATTCCAGATGCAATCAGGTGGTGGTTAACACCAGTCCTCCTTGGAGAAAAGGCATCTTACTCTGAACACATATTAATTAAATCCAAAGATATTTCTGGGAGGCATTTCATTTTCCTGAATCAACATAACCTCATCTAATGTCTGGGAGCATCCCTTTTCCCACTGGGACTTTCTGTGCTTAACACAACCCTGGGCAGCTGTTTAAGGGCAGAGGACACAGTTCTGGTGCTCTGCCTGCTGCCTATTTGTTTGCACTCACAAAAAAATGTGCTACTCTTAATTACCTGTGCAACTTATTGCACTTGTCATGACCTGCTTAAAGCTCAGGATCAAAGGGCTTCTGGCATCTCTTTTGGATAGATGGATCACAGAGATCACAAAGGATCCCAATTTTCAAGCAAAGGAGATGAGGAGACATTCACTGGCCTCTAGCTCCCTTCGGCCACTTCCACAGCAGTGGGTGACATTTTCTGGGCACCATCTGACACCTCCTGGGGAAAATGTGCTTATTTAAAACAGTCTGCTCAGTCTGAATAGGGAATTGGGGGGCAAAAGGGTGTTTGCCTCTATATTTTGTTTGTTTGTTTGCTATTCTTAACTGCACACATTTGCATAATAGAAGGAATGTTGTGTCATCTTCTCCCAGAGCTTATTTTCCATCTGAATTTGTTGATGACAGCTTAATCATTTCCACAGCAACCAAGATCATGACATCAAATAGGGTATAAGCAGCAGGGACAGATGATTTCTCAAGAAACAGAGGTCCTCTTCCATGCACATAAATACTCTGAAAAAGAGAGAAAGAGAAATACAGAGAATATCTGCCACAAAAATGTGGTTGTCCTAAGAGGTTAGAGACTGTCCAATTTATCTTTCATTGGCTGTCTGCTGCTGTTTAACACTAGAAAATTACATTATGTTCTATGGTTTTAAACAGTATTAAATGACAGACCTAGCATGAGGGACATGAGCTTCCTTGTTCAGAGCTGGAAAAGCAGACGTACACACAGT
The DNA here is from genome assembly GCA_013186435.1 of Turdus rufiventris. Taxonomy (NCBI): domain Eukaryota; kingdom Metazoa; phylum Chordata; class Aves; order Passeriformes; family Turdidae; genus Turdus; species Turdus rufiventris. Next base: position 961,988 of record PYHW01010784.1, on the reverse strand, counting down.
TCCTCTGCCAGGCACAGCCCATGCTTTATGTGGTTGCAAAAGAATCCTTTCTGGTCTGTTTGGCAACTTTTGATAGTTAAGTTCTAAATAAGAAAAATAGAATCGTGACCTTAAGCCCTCCATTTCATTAATTTCAGGTGCTTTTACTTTGACAATATCTCTTTTTGTGATAAAACAAAACCAAAACCTGTGTTCTTACTAGGGAGGCTTTTTTTGATTTAACCTTTCCAAATAAGAATCTCAAAATCTGACCTTTCAATTCTTTCAGCAAAAGAGTAACATGCCAAAACACAGCTTGTAACAATCAGAACTGCTGGGTTCATCTTCTGCAGCTCCCTAACTTAACAGAGCTGTACAGGTGATGGAAACAGCTGCATTTGCTGAATGCTTTGGGATAAATCACAAATGATTGCTTAGTTCAGGGATGGCCAATTACATGCAGCTCTGAATTATTTAATCTTATCTTCCATGCCAAGCTCTGCTGTGGCTCAGGGCCACATGGAGAGGTGTGACACACTAGAGTTAGGGACAGGCCAATGGTCGTGCCAGACTGAATGGATGACATCAACCCTGCAGGTGGTAAAACTGCTGAGGAAATTAATATCTGACACAGGAATAAACTAAGTAAAACTGCCAGAAGAATAGGTTATTGATCACCCTGCCTTCTGTTTGAAAATTAATGCTACGGCAAGACAGAGAGCAATCCCGCTCCCTTTCCAAGGGAATAAATGCGAGAAGGCAGGAGCTGCAGAACTGAAGATGTGTGGCCCTCAAGTGAGAGCTGGCGGTAATGCCGGCGATGCTGAGCTCACGCTGGGTGAGGACATGCACAAAGTCAGCTCATGTAGCACAAACCTGGGCACAAACTCGCTTTTCCCGCTCTGAATAGTCATGGATTTCTGGGGGATTTTGGCTGAAAAGGCAGTGGCAAGAGCAGTACAGAAATATCTGTGCCTGTCCTGCTCAAATGCAACAGTGACATCTCCAATCTTATTCTGGAATGGTGAAATGGGATGTTATGTCAGAGATGTGAACCTCACCACAAACTGCAGGAGGTCCGTGGAAAACAAACAAACAAACAAACTGCTGTTATATATAGTTTAAAGCAGCAGAATGCAAAGGATCACAGCTTTTTTCCTAATCATAATTTAGACAAACTCCTCAATGATTTTGGAATTCTGGCTCATGAATTTTGAAATGCTTTAAGCTGGACATATTCCCTGGTGGCTGCTCGAGTGCTCGAAAGAATGTAAATCTGCCAGTTTTTATTGCTGGCTACCCACACATTCAGGCCATTTTTCAAAGAGCACACACTCACCCAGGAGGCTGCCCCATCATCTCTCTAGCAGGATGGACTTGGGGAGCCACACATAACTCCTTACTCACACACTTACCCTGTTGCAAGGAGCTAAACCTCCTTTGTACCTATTGGGAGTATTTTTAAAAAGGAAAATTTGGGATGCCTGCAACTATACAAAGCCATATACAAATCTTTGATTTGAATGGACAAAATAAATATTTCTGTGATTTTTCTTTCCCCCTACAGTTCAGGTTTTAGCATGTTTTGTGCTGATTTTTCCTGTTAGAGAGTATCTTTTTGAATGACCTGTACATACCAGCATAAACTCAGTCAGGAGGGCTTTACTAACTGCAAAATATCCAACTGCCCTTCCAGCAAGCCTTCAAATGACTTTTCCTGTGTTTGTACACAGATTTCAGGCAAGCACTGTCAACATTTTATGCAAAACCAATTACAGTAATTTCACGACTATAAGGCGCACCCTTTTGACTAAAATTTTTCCCCAAACCCGGAAGTGCGCCTTATAGTCCG